>PYAF01003075.1:272216-316036 GCA_007407185.1 Glycine tomentella
AATAGGCTTAACATTATTTTAGACTTATAAATCAAAAGTGTAATTAATCATCTTTCTAAAATTTTAATGTAATTATATTTAATATATTATTAAATATTTTAAAAACTAATTATAATAAATTTCATTAAGCTTAATATTTTTTAACACAACATCTAATCAATTAAAATATAATTAATTATTTAACTCAATTTTAATATAGTTAATATAATATGTTACTAAATCTTTTAAAGATTCGTTTTATTTATGTGTGTATATATATATATATATATTTAAATAAATAATATATATAAATATAAAAAATTATATAATTTAATCGAATCGTGCATTGCACAGGTTTAAAATTTAATTTGAATAATCATCCTTTTGTTGATTTAGTGGAGGAAATCAAAGCAATGGGTAGCAAATTTCAGTTTCATAAATTTGTGCATGTCATGAGAGAGGCAAATAAGCTAGCTGATAGTCTTGCAAGCGATGCGGTATCTATTGCTATAAAATCGTTTACAATGATCAGGCATGGATGAATTGCAGAAACAAACAGGATTCAGGAAAGAAAATCCATCAAAGAGATATCTTGCCCCAAGACACATGAAACCTACTCATCTTTAAATATCGGTATTCAACACCTCTAGTACTTAATTTTAAATTATCAGATGTCCATAGGAGAACCACCTTGGTCTACAGCAGTACCCTGATCTGTGGGAGCATCCTGTTCGGCTGCAGGCTGAGCTTCTTCTTCAACTGGCACGGCTTCTTCCTCCCTCACAATCTCAAAAGTATCAATCAACTGTTGAACAGTTTCCTGATCCAAAATGTGGAATGGCTCACCAACTCCAACCACAGCAACGGTGCACACAGCACTCCTGAGTTTCTCACCTTGCAAGGACTCCCTAGTTGCAATAAGTGCATCTTTGATAAGATCTTCTCGTGAAGAACCCACGAAATTCTCAAACCTGCGTTCCAAATATGTCTTTGCAGCTTGAGAGCGAGACCCAATAGCAAAAGCCTGATATTCAAAATAGTTTCCACTGGGACAGTTGTAATAGAGGTGAGCTCCTGATTCATCTAATCCAGCTACCAGGAGTCCAACTCCATAAGGACGTTTCCAAGACCGCTGGGTGCAAACCTGCAACTCAAAATTGCATTACAAATAGTGATGAGAATGAGATGTTTCAAGTTCTAATCAAATTTGCAGACAATTCTTTCTTTCTGTCCTCTTTTGCCACATAATTCTGCAGATACAAGCACAAGCATTGCCTCCCATACCCCATTCATTCGACTTTCTACAACTAAAACTCAAATATAACTGTATATCATAAAATAATGTCCATTAGCTAGTACAATATTTTTGTTCATTGTGAACAGAACATATCAGTTTCCAATAATGTAACTATATTAAAGAACCTAAAAAAAGCAAAAGAGGCGGATGGTTACTGATCCTAAAAATGTTCTTCAGCACACACTCTATCTCTATCTACTGAAAGACCCATCAACCCCAGCAAGAAAATTTTGGGTAAAAAATGCACTTTTTATTTCTTTAATAAACTCAAACCGTATGATAACTTCAACCTTACCCACTCTAGGACTTTTACAAGCAAGCTACATTGGCTTCAACATAACAATAATCCGAGTTCCACTTCACTTCGTGAAACAGCCATATCAGCATAGATTTGCATGACATAACAACTATTACACAGATACATAACTTGGTAAGATGTAAACATAAATATTATCATTCTTCAGGATTTCCTCTCACAGTAAACAGAAATCTTGACAGTGCTATGAACTATTCAAATTTCAAACAGAAATTGGACCCAGCCTCTCCCACAACCACAATAGAGGAAGCACATTTATTTAAGATACACACACACACACATATTGATCTTGTAGCAGCGCATAGTGGTCAGCTTTAAAGATGCTAAAGCAAGATTATGGAAGCGGGTTAAATTATAATACAAACTAATATAATTATACTACACAAATACTCGAACAAAAAAAGAAACCAAAGTTATAGAAATTCATGATTATTATGTCATACTTTTCACACACTATAATAAATTATGAAGTCAAAAAATGAAAGATGATGGTGATATTTATAGAAAAAGAACACAACAAATTTGATAAAAATTAGTAGAATTTGTATTGGGAAATCTAAATGAAGTCAAAAAATGAAAGATGATGGTCACTTATAACATGGTAGCACTACTATAGTATGTGAAATGCCGCTATTCCGGCTGCAGTGATCCCAATTGAAAACCGCTCTGCTGTTTGAATTCTGTAGCAGCCTAGGACCACTTCACTCCACTACTCTGCTATATTGCAACTATATAGGGCTATTTATAACTCACTAAAATGCTCATACGGATACCCAACATCTTCTCTAATACAAGAAGATCCTCAAAACCATGAAGGGATACAAGTTCAGCACACATTGGAGAAAGAAAACACATACTCAAACATTCATTTTGTATTTAACAACTCAGTTACAATGCTAAAAACAGACCAGTAGCACATCAAAAGGTTTTAAAATTTAGTCAGCAACCACAATTGCAGCCTAAACATCAAGGATTGTGAAGTCTTCCCGACCGCAAAATAGCAGCCAAATCAACTACATTTGTCCGCAATCGTTAGTAATGAAACCCCACCACAATCATGATTTTAAATTGTAGTCGCGGTTCCGTCGAGTTCCTTGATATCACAGACAAATGCAGTCACAAACAATTACACTCAAACACCCCAAAAAACCTTGACGTTATCGTGGCGGACATTTTTCAAAACCTTACATAAAAAAAAAAAAAATTATCATAACTAACTCAAATCAGCATCGGTCTCCACCCGTTTTTTGTTTAAAGACAAAACCCTAGGCGGAAGAAAATATAGTAGGTTGGGAAGAGCGGTGACCTGAGCCTTATCGGCGAGCTGAACGACGAGTCTGCCGACGGGGAGCGGTGACTCGTAGGTGTAATTATAGTTGATGCATTCGGATCTCATGTAGCGGGAGAGGACGCGGCCGTCGGCGGTGAGGCCAGCGATGGTAACGCCGATGTGGTTGTCGACCTTGAAGATCTTCTTCTGGTGAGAGGAGAGTTCGGAGTTAGCCTTGTTGACGCATGCGAGGACCACGTGGGTCTTGGATCGGAGCCCTATCGCCGCCGAGCCCTGCTTCACCGCCTCCATCGCGTACTCCACCTGGAACAGCCTCCCCGCCGGACTCCACGTCGTCACGTCCGTGTCGTACTGGTTTCTGAACATTTTCACGATTCAACAAAAAAACCAAACACCAAAACCGAAACGCTCTCTTTCTTCTTCCTCAAGAACTCTCTCTCGATTCCCTCGCCTTAAGCCTTCAGTGTTGCTGTCTTTGCTAAACACACCTTCCATATTTACTTATACACCTCCTTTCAATTTAGATCCCATGATGTTACATTAGAACCTAAGCAACAGAACAAGGAATCTTCTTAGATTATTGTTTTGCGTTTATTAGCGTTTCAGAAAGAGTGAAAGAAACAGAAGAAAAGATACTCTTCTTATTATTTATACAATTTTGATTGATTGAGTTTTAGAAACCAAAAACCTCCCTGACAAAATTCACGCACGTCCGGTGTGGATTTGGACGATTTCCAATCCTCACACTCTCGTCCACCGCTTTCAAACATTTTCCCTTTTCATTCCTAAATGTGTAATTTTATTGTGTTGTGTGGGTACTGGGTAGGCTAGGTTAATGCAATTGTTTGGTACACCCCCAAAGCTGGAACAATAAAATTGCACCAAACAATTTGGGTTTAATTTGTAGGAAATCGAGAGGGTAAATATCGGGAAAATTTACACCTGAGCAATCATATAAATGAATTAGACATCACACCTTAACCCAAAACCTTAAGACTCGGGTTTATAAATCTTTTCATCACTTATATGGTGTTCAACTTTTCTATTTCTATCCAATGTGAGACTTTAATTCACACTTGTACTCCAACAATCTCTCCCTCAAGTGTGAGTCTCTTTCACATAGTAGCCCCCTCTCGAGCGGAAGTCGCAATTCACAAGTAGTGGCCCTTAGAGCTTATGTTCTAGTAAACTTGTACCGCCGCAACACTTGCTGGACTCGCTGTCTAACCTCAAAGCATGGACTCACTCACCAGGAAGACTTTCGATACAATAGATCTCCATGTCCATGGATCCCCAAATGTCTTCTTACTTGTCCAAGCCGGTCACCAAGTCGAACCATAGGCTCTGATACCAATTATTGGGAAATCGAGAGGGTAAATATCGGAGAGATTTACACGAGAGTAAC
Organism: Glycine tomentella; assembly: GCA_007407185.1. Taxonomy (NCBI): domain Eukaryota; kingdom Viridiplantae; phylum Streptophyta; class Magnoliopsida; order Fabales; family Fabaceae; genus Glycine; species Glycine tomentella. Next base: position 276,505 of record PYAF01003075.1, read on the forward strand.
CATATAAGTGAATTAGACACCACGCCTTAACCCAAAACCTTAAGGCTACTTGTGAATTGTGACTTCCATTCGAGGGAGAGGCTACCATGTGGAAGAGACTCACACTTGAGGGGGAGATTGTTGTAGTACAAGTGTGAGTTAAAGTTCCACATCGGATAGAAATAAAAAAAATTTAGCACCATATAAGTGAGGAAAAAACCCATAAACCTGAGTCTTAAGGTTTTGGGTTAAGGTGTGGTGTCTAATTCACTTATATGGTTACTCAAGTGTAAATCTCTCTTATATTTACCCCCTCGATTTCCCAACAATTGGTATCAGAGCCGATGGTTTGACTTGGTGACCAGTTCGTTTGTTTAGATGGCGTTTGTGGATCCATGGACATGAGATCCTTTGTATCGAAAGTCATCCTGGCTAGTGAGTCCATGCATGTGTAGGCCAGGCAGCGAGTCTTGCAATTGTTGCAACGATACAAGATTTGGTTTCCGCTCGAGGGAGTTTGTTTACCATGTAGAAGAGACTTACACTTGAGGGAGAGATTGTTGAGTACAAGTATGAGTTAAAGTCCCACATCGGATAAAAATAGAAAAGTTGAACACCATATAAGTGAAGAGAAGACCCATAAACCTGAGCCTTAAGGTTTTGGGTTGAGGTGTGGTGTCTAATCCACTTATATGATTACTCTTGTGTAAATCACCCCGATATTTACCTCTCGATTTCCCAACATAATTGTTGTCTCGTATTGCAGAGTCAAAGGGGTGTAATAATCTTCGGAAAAAGAAAAATAAGGATATACTTGGAAAAAAGAAGTAGAAGGGATGTAAAAGTAAATCCTAAGTGTATTTAGCAAAAGCCTTGAATGTTTGTCCACTAACCGAATGGGCTCCTACAATTTCGATAGGCCCATCTATTCATTAATATTAGGGAAATGTTGTTTGCATTATCCCACGAATTATATAACACTAGCTATCAATGAATAAGTAGAAATAATACTACTATTATTTTGTAGTAGCTATATTATCTTTTTTAGTTTATTAGTTTTCTCTATTTCTATTTAATAAAAATATTTGTTTTATTAAATTCATTTTGGAGATTCTTTTTTTGCAATACACATACTTATATCTTATATATATAAAAAAAGATACTTAATACATTCGTATTCACAATGATATTATGTTTTCTCATTTTTTTTAAATAATTAATATTATATTATTATCAAATTGTGCAAAGATAGATCATGATAATAATAATAGATATTTTAAATATGTGCATAAATTATATAAATAGATTAAAAAAAAATATGAATAGATATTATGATCATTAATTGAGCTACTGAATCTTTCGATAATATTATATCAAATTGATTCAAATAACTCAACAAAAAAAAAAAATGGTTCAAATCAATAATTATTATAAAATTTAAATTTTAATCAACGATCAAGTTTCAAGTTCAGATTCTTTTGTCAATCTTTTTTTTTTTTATGCTTCAGAAAATAACAAACACAAAAGTACTATCATAAGAAAGTTGTGCCTAATTCATAAGCAGAAATAGAAACAAGAAGTGATGGCGGGAAATCATCCCAAATACGCGTATCAATTGACTGGAATAAACTCTTGAAATTTTTTTGAGCTTCCCCTTTCAGAAGAGCAGCATCAGCAATCCAAGTTCCATGTACAAATAAACCAGATACCTTATTAAAACGCCGAGGGATGATAGTTTGTGCATGGAAAAGGTTAGTGTTTCTATTCCCATGCCTCACCCAGTTCTCTCTAGACTTTTGAAACCAGATCATTTCCTCTTGGGCAAGAATAGTATTGTACTGCTTTTGGAGAGTTAACTCCAACTGTATCAAGCTGCATGCATATGAATACCCTTCAATCTGGCTTCCAAAGCATTGCCAAAGTTATCTTTATCAAAGATTACCGATTTTTCACGAACCCCATACAGCTTAGAATAGCATCCCCGTGAGTGTTTCTCCAAGCATTGGAAACAAGACTTTCATAAGCCGGAGGAGTGATCCAAGACGCTTGGAAGTGGAAGGAGACCTTTTTAAGAGAAGGGTTTTTAAAGCAATTGAGGAGAAGAGGGTGGTGGTCTGAGTTATGATGAGTTGGAACTAATTCAACCAGAGAGTGTTGAAACAAGTTTCTCCAATCTGATGAGTTAGCCATGCAACGGTCTAGCCTTTTCCTAATATGTCTCCCTTGCTGAATGTTTTTGTGCCAAACATAGAAACCACCAATAGTAGCCAGGCCAATGAGACCACAATTATTCAATAGTACTACATCCTGAAATAGATTGGCACGAAGAGTAGAGAATCTCATTAAAATCTCCCAAAGCTATAGCCAAGGTCCTGTAACTTTGTGATTCAAGTGGTTCAAGTGATCTCACAATTCACAACTAACAGATGGGATAAGGGAAGCATAGATACTAGAAAAAAACCATTTTAACATTCATCTTTTGACTGTAAATGTTATGCATTGAGGCATGGAGTCAACTAGAGTGAAAGTGGTGTCATTTCTATTAGAAAGAATCCAAATTCCACCTGCATGTCCTCTTGCTTCTTGAATGAATAAGTCCTTTTGTAGCCTAAAGAACTCCAGAACTTCTCCCTCTAGAAAAAGGAGCATGAGTTTCAAACACCAAGAATAAGGACGGGTGGTATTTTTGTATCATATTCTTCACATGCCGCTTCGTTTGGCGACCGATATCTCCACTAATGTTCCAAGCAATAGCTGAAAAATCCTTAAACATCATATTCAAGGAAACATTTAAAGGAGGGCAACCATCTCGAGTTAGGTGATCGTAACATCTTTATTGTTTTGTCAATCTCTACATATAAGTTGGAACCTCCATGTTCGGTCAAGAGAAAATCTGATAAACTCTCGAATCTCCAACAACTCAATGAATGGAACCACCATCACCCTTAGGAATACTTTCCACCACATCTTGTTCTTTAATTTTATACATCTTTATTCTTCTAAACAAAATTAACATAAATTTTAATTGGGACTTAAAATCAAATAGATTACCACAAAAGTTAAAAATAAAACATCAATAGTAGGAAATCTGAGAACAATAAAAAAGATTCATTGTTTAGCTTTTTATCTGTTATTCTTTTTTATCAGTAGAACGTACTAACCATTTTAAGTGTGGAAAATTAATGTTATCCTAAACAAATCAAGGCAAGAAATTAGAAAAGAAGATGACACTTGACTTCCGAAGCATGAGAATTTGAATTTGGTGTGAAATATTAATTTGAATATATTAGTGAAACATAATGAGAACTCCAAAATATATTAATGAAACATAAATGAGAGATAAATGTATTAATTTGAATATATTAATAAAACATAAATGAGACATAAATGAGATGTTCAAAATATATTAATAAGACATAAATGTATTAATTAAAATTTGGTTTATAATCCAACAGTTACCAAATATTAACTGATGACATGTGACTTTCGAAGTTTGAGAAATAATCTTATCTTACATTCTTTAGTTATTACAAATATCTTTATGAGAAAAATGGATACATATTATATTACAGTGTAAAAATATGATTATTAACATTAAATTTTATTACATATTACAGTGCATATTACAGCTGAAATAATTAATTGATATAGTATTTTTTCAACAAATAAATAAATAATCGATATAGTATTTTAAATATATGGTCTTTAATAAACTGGCATTTAAAAAATCATTTGAACAAAAAAACAAAAAGAAGAGAGGGAGGAAGGAGGAAGGAGGAAGGAGAGAGACTTTATATACGAGGTAACAGGGTACTGTAGAATTGCGCGTGTGGGTGTGTTGTTTGAGGTTGTCGTCGTTGGTTGTGTTGTGTTGTGTGGGTTTTATGAGGGAGTGAGTTTCACATGGGGAGGGTTTTTGTTGTTGAATTGGATGGCAGATCTTATGGATGCAAATTCTGCAACACCCCTCTTGCCCTCGCTGATCACATTCTCTCTCGGGTACACTTCTCCTTCTTCTCTTCAAATTCAATTTTGAATACTTGTGAAAAAATATTATATATATATATATATATATATATATATATATATTTTTTTTTTAATTTCTGCTGCTGATTGATGTTTGTTATGGGCATGAACTCTTTCTGAAGTGATGAATTCGATTGGTGAGAGATTGGATTTTGACTAGTTTTAATTATCAAACAAAATCTGGAGGAACCCATTGATTGATCGTGTGGAAAGTTGATATTTTTGTGTGTGTGTGTGGATTATTGATTGGAAGTAACTGGGTTGCAAATCAGTTTCTGAAAACATAGACTCCATTGTGCAGTATCACTTTCTGATAAATTAGATCCTTTTGTTTTCATTAAGAGTATGTGTACAATTGGACAACGATGATTTGAGTCTCTGAATTGAGGCAACCACGTAGTATTCATGGTTCTGGTATTTGCAATTTGGAAATGCCTAAATGATATATATGATGATTCTAGGTTGGAAATTGGTGCAAATGTTTGTTTCAATAGTACAATCGATCAATGGTTTTTGGCATCAAAGTGATTAGCTATTGGGTGAAAATTCAGCCAGGGACAGTAACCTTATGAGTTAATATGTAAAGAACCATATGCGAGCTAATGGTGGATCGCATAGGTAATGATGAAAGAGATGACTTTTCTCATAGGTAAATACATAAATCTTTTAGGGACTAATTGGGGTTAATGAAGGTGTTTCATTTTTGGAACTGGAATAACTTTAGTGAGAGAACAATAGAAGTTCACTTTTGGGAAGAAAAAAAAATGAAGGTAGATCATGTTTCAGCTGACACCTGACAGCTCCACTGTGAATTCTTCTGATCAGAGGGAATCCATGGATTTAGAAATGATTGAATGAACAAGTGTACTATGTATGTGATAGGATCCAGGAAAAGCTGTTAGTTAATAAGATGTTAGTTAATATTCTGTATTAGTTAGTATACTAGTTGTACAGTCAATTAGTTAGTTAGTTATATTAACTGTGGGGAGGGGTCAGAAATTATAAATAAGAGGTGGGTGGCTGAGGAAAGGATAGCTTGTAAGCAGAAAGTATCAGGAGGTTGTGACACCTCGAATAGTCACAACTTGTAGCAGCAGGAGCTAGTCTCCAAGTTTCAATAAAGATTCATTATTTTCCTTCTTTCTCTCTAAATCTGGTCCAGTTCCTATCAGTATGCTTTTCTGTAAGACACGTATCCCTTCTTTTAGAACCTGTGCCCTGTTGAAGGATGTACATGGAGACAAGGAGGTTTTTTTTCCCACTTATTTTGGTGCAAGAGATCAAAGAAATGACTTAGATTAGGAGGTTTTTTTTTTTTTTTTTTTATATATATAAATAAACACTCAGTCCACAAGAAAAGTTGCTAGTGTGAAATGTAAGACTGCTTTTGAGTCACTTTCCATTTTGTATTGTCACACTTCTACTACTCCACTTCCATTTTGGGTGTGGAACTGGGAGCTCTCATTTAAAATGAAGGTCTCCTAATATCGACTTGGCTTTTACGAGTGAGATAATGTCGGGTAGAATTAGTTTATTTTGCTAACGTTTTGTTATGGCTTAGGGTTTAGGGTAGCAAAAATGAGAATGCGTGGTCATACGAGAAAAGATAGAATTCGGAATGACTATATACGAGAAAAGATTGGTGAAGCACCCATTGAGGAAAAGATGACAAAAAATCGGTTAAGGTGGTTTGGGCATATACAAAGAAGACCACAAGAGGCGCCAGTTAGAAGAATATATGGCATGATTTTTTAACCCGGGGAAAAGGGAAAGAAGGAGACCAAAAAGGACGTTGGAGAAATCATCAAAGGAGATCTAAGGCTTAATAATATATCTGAAACTTTGGTTTTTTAACCGTGCCGAATGACGTTGTGTGATCCATGTAGTCGATCTCACCTAGTTTTTCTTTTTTTTTTGGTTCACCTAGCGGGATAAGGCTTTGTTGTTGTTGTTGTTGTTTTATTGTGGCTATACATGATTCATAGATTAAATTTTTGCCAAGGTTTTGTAATTGAAGATGCACAGTTTCGTAAACGTGCTTTTTATCCTGAGCTTAAATGTAAATAGTAGACAGTGGCTCAATATCTGTGATTGCTGTTGCTTTGAAAAGGAAGCTTAATTATTTCATATCTAGATACTTTTGTTACATTTAATCTTCTTCCACATAAATTCTTGTAATATAATTTGACTGCTTAATGAGGATGTTAATTATTGATAATTCTTTCACATTTCTGTTGTAAGCTAACTTTATGCTTGCTACATTTTTATAATAGTATAGAACAAGTTGTAAATATACAAAATTATAAAAATGAGTTCTACAGTCATATTTAGCCTTGTCCTATATTATTATCATACATTGCTGCTACTTATTCCACCGTTGAAAAATTTACCTACTTCCTTGTGTACAAGTCTTTCCATCTTCCCTAGCAATTTGACTCTAGTTTGTTTTTCTGTGATGATCAGAACTTCAACTGCAGTCAAGGGAGAGCATACCTTTTCAGCAAAGTGTAAGTTGTTTGAAATGCTTTTCTGTTCCTTCCTTGAATTTTCAGGTTATATTATACTTTCACATCAATCTTCAATATTTGTTCAGTATTTTGTTATGGACGATTTGGTGGTCCTCTCCACCTTCAGGGTCCTTTCCCCACCCTCAGGTTATTCCTCTATTGGTTTGGGGAATTGGATTGAAGCACTATGGTATTATTACTGATGTCAAAAGAATTATGATTTTCTTCTGACTCGCATAATTAATTAATTAGCACCTTTTTTTCACCTATCAACACCTTACCCTGAACCTTTGTTACTAACTATTTCCTGCGTCCTTGTTTGTTAACTTTTGGCCTCTAATAGGGTGAACGTAACACTTGGGCCTCAGGTGGAGAGAATGATGATATCTGGACTGCACACCGTTGAAGACATATTTTGTTGCGACTGTGGAAACCTTCTTGGATGGAAATATGTGAGTTTTATCTTTGCACCTCTTGTCATACTTTATGCAGAAGGGTTTTCTGCAACATCATGAATTTGTGGTTGGGTGAGTCTTGAAAGTTAAAACTAGCAATGAAGTTGATTAAATATGTGAGCACATCAGAAATTTGAAATCCAATACTTTTATGTCTTTAACCCCATGAGTACAATGAATCTTATCCATAAAACCATATTAAACACTTAATTTACTCTATTTCAAGTTTCCAACAATATGTCTTTAACCCCATGAGTACAATGAATCTTATCCATAAAACCATATTAAACACTTAATTTACCCTATTTCAAGTTTCCAACAATTTTATTGCTAATAAAAGAACAAACAGATGAGAAATTTCTATTTTCCCAATCTATTTTGTATATAATCCATTTATGATCTACCATGAAAAGAGTAAGCTTCATTTAGAAGGATTATCTATTAATTATTAAAGCCCCCATGGTAACATCATGCACATACATGCAAACACTTGTTAATTAAGTCTTTCTTTGTTCGTGCATCAAGAATTTGTTCTTAATATCACATATATCAGAATAACGTTTTTTGGAGCTCAAAGCAGTTTGAAGTAATAATAACAAGTTTGGATTCATTCAGGTTCTGGCACATGAAAAGAATGAAATATACAAAGAAGGGAAGTTTGTGCTTGAGAGGTATAGTGTTAAATGTTAAAACATGGTTTTGAATTTGAACATATTCATGTCAAGCTAAGTAAAATTTAATCACTGTTGATGCATGTAACAGGTGGACGATAGTTGACAATGAAGAGGAGGAATTGAATTCTGATGCACAAGCTGGCTCTCAAGCTGGCTCAAGTGACACAGAAAACGCCTAGAAAGTGGCTTCTTTTTCATGAATTTGAAGTATTGTAGCTAGCAATTAATATATTATAGTATTATTATTATACCTTTAGTATTGTAGGTTGCAAATATATTATACTTTAGTATTCATCGAGATACAATTTCACATAGAAACTTCCTAGAGCAACTTAAGCTTAGCTCATTTGCAGCATTTATAAATCTTAAATCTTGTCATGGCGCACCGAATCTTGCAATATATTTATGGAGGGTATATATAATTCATCTTATTTATGAGTCGAAGATCTTTACTTTGCTTGATCTCAATAATTCAGATATATGTGGAGGTTTACTGCTCTAGAAATAAGTTTGCAATTACAAATTTTCTGTAAAGTGTCACTTCTATCGCTCTTATATTAAAATTCATCTGATTGATGTTCTCTCTCTAAATACAAGGACAGGATCAAATTACATTGACAACTTACATCAATTATTACGTTGTCAATAACTTTCAATAGTTGGACTGATACCTTGTTCATATATACCATACCTACAAATTTTTGTATTAATCAAAATTATTTGATACCTTGTTGATATGCACAAAAATTGATGTAATATATATTTCTGAAATATACAAAAATAGGAATATTTTAATTACTTTTTTTATTGTTTAATTTTCACAAATGACTCAAACAGTCAAAATAAAATATAGTGATGGCCTATTTGGATGAATTTCTTTATAAACACATTAAATTATGCGCCCTTTTCCTAGATTAAACATTTAATTCTATTTTTTTTTTTCATTTTTAAGTATCAATTCTTAATTTTAATTTAATCTAAATTTTATATCTTATTACCTTGGTTTATTTTTATTTATTCATTTTCTTTAAATTTTAATAATATCCGTACAACATACGGAAAAGTGGCTGGTTTCTATTATGAGACTACACATACATACTTACGCGTATATTGAGACTTTTTCTTGCATAGTTTCTATGTAGTCTCCACGAGGGGGGAAAAGTAAACACGATAATGAACAAAATTTTCTGATTTACAATTTTCCGGAGTTCTCAGTATTTGTTGTAGTAAACTCTCAAATTACACTGCCATTCATCTAGCTACCATATTAGTAGGGCGATTCTGCAATAAAAAAGAATAAAAACCACTTGATGGCAGTAAACAGAGGAATACTAAGACAGACTCATAAGGTGTCAGAATGATGATATGTCATCATGAAAGTAAAATAGGCCCATTCTCAGCTGCTGTAGAGGTTTTGCCATAATTGTTATGATGCCTTGTCATCTGAATGTCACGTGAAAAATGGGTCCTTGCCTTTGCATATGGGGCTGCTCTTGCTGCAAGAGAAAACATCAAAACAAACAAATTTTCTTTCAATATGATTTCTTAATGTTCATTGCCTCACAAGGTCATCCGTGGGAGTTACAAACCAATTAGTCCTATTAAAATATTTATTGTTAGGCATCATACAATGTATTGTTATGATGGAAGTGAAAGTGGAACAAACAATGTTTTGTTAGCGTAATTGTAATCCACAAATTATGAATATCCTTTACCTGCAATTTGCTGAGCTCGGAGGATATTCTGCCGCCTTTTCCACCAACAAAATGAACAGGTAATAAGAAGAATAAATGTAAAAGAAACCCCTAATCCAATGCCAACTTTACCACCACCAGAAAGATGAGGTCCACATGTAGGTAATCCAGGTATACCACACAGACCTGCATTGTCAGTAAAACTGCAAGCATCCACAAGTTAAACTTAGAAATAATTATTACATAGCAAGAACAAAGTGAACATTTACATGTGGAATATCTTGTCGTTGCAATTACGTATTCTATATTTGTCTAGAGTTTAATATTTGATTACATACTTGAAGCTAGCTCTGTAGAGTAGTCTTCCTCCTACAGTTGCTGGGACCCTTCCAGATAGGAGGTTGCTGTTTAGGTTCCTGCATGAAGACATTGTGATACTCATTTGTTGCCTTCATATGTGTTTTATGGGTTAGTTAAACAATGGAGAATCTTACAGTCTTTGTAATGATGTCAACTGTCCAAGGCTTTCTGGAATTGATCCACTGAATAAGTTGTAGGATAGATCACTGCATGATTACATGGCACTCAGAAATGACAATAACATGATAAGCCAAAGCCAAGACAATTCATGGAACATGTTTCCCACCTTTCATAATCATAAAACAATGGAAACAATATCACAAGAACAAGAAAAAGAGGAAGAGATACTTAACAGCACTTGCAGGCTAGTTATTGTACCAAGTGAGGATGGAATTGCTCCATGGATGTTGTTCCTACTCAAGTTTCTGCAAATTCATAAGCTAATAAGCAAAAGGAATAACAATTTGACACCTTAATTGTTTTCTACAAGTCTGTCATACAACCTATATATCACTATAACTATCACATCCTAACATATACTTACCTAACCCAAGATTAATATAATAATAATTGCTCAATAACTTTCTAATACAGAATTATAACTGCCTAATTCAGACCTTGGCCTATCAAGTTCAGACATACACTTAATTATTTGTCACAAGATATTTGAATAAGGCCTTCATAAGTAGGTTTTATGATCCCCAATACATCAAGCATAATGCATACATGATACATCCATGCATGGACACAAATATTTATGCATGCATGTTTTTCCAAAATACTTAAAAACCTTTCTGGAACTCACAGGATTTGTAGATTAAGTAGTCTGGATATGTCATCCGGCAAAAAACCTTTCAGACCTTGATTGTGAAGACCACTGTTCATCAACAGACGAAACACTCATTAACTGGGATATAATAACCAAGATATTGAGACCAAACAATTGGAATAATTCAACAGTTCTCAACACAAATCACAATGTCTTTGTATCATAGTGGAACCAATCTCTTATCTAAGTGCTGGGGAGTAGTTCTACATTTTTTTAGGGTTAAAATATATTTTTTGTCCCTATATGTGATGCTCATTTTTAACTTGATATCTATATTATTACTGTGACGTATAGCTAGGAGCCAAATTAAAAGTGATTCTCATGTATAGGATCCAAAGTTATAGCATTTCTAATTCTTATATGTAACACTTATTTTCAATTCATATACTTCACAATCAAATTGAAAACTACTATGCGTGGAGGGATTAAATTGAGAACTATTTCCATGTAGGGTCTAAATTAAAAGTAAGTGTCATATATAAGAACTAAATTTGTACTTTAAGCTTTTTTAAAAATGAAATTGGCCCAAAGGAATATTAGAATGGGGAGCGTCAATGCAAGGGTTACTCCCTCAAGTGAGAAACATAATAAATATCACAAAGTAAAACTGTACACTTCCACAATGAGTTAAAAAGAAACGTCTTGAAAAAGACGTATGTTAACTAGTGTTTACATGTAAGCTGTCATTGTGCATACATAAATGCATACAGCCAAAACACAAAATTCTTCTCCCTAATAGAAGGTAATCCATTTCCTTCCTCTAGAATCTCTGATGCGGAAGAAATAAAATTCTTGGTTTTTGGTATAATTAGAGAGAACAAATTGATAAAGTGAAACAGAATAAAAGAACTATAAAGACGAAAACAGCATGAAAGCTACCAGGCTACTACACAATCAAATGTACAAAAAGAAAGAAAAGCTTTACATAAGGATAACAAGAAATTACAGTCCATCAATGACCCAGCTTCCACTACTTGTGTTTAATTGGCAATCCACTCCAATCCATGGATGTTGCTGAGGAACACAAGGATCACCATTCCACCCAAACCTGGGTGGAAGCCCCAATGCCTTCTTCAATGTTTGTAAAGCACTAACTAGAGTAAAAGACAATAATAAACTTGTAAAACCAAAAGCAGCATTTGCTCCTATTGATAGTTCATGAATCAGAGAACAAATAAATGGAACAAGTCTTATAAAGCAAATGATCAATAAATATCATCTCTGATATAGATAAGGAAGAACTCCAAAAGCAGTCAATAAAAGAAAAGCATAAGGAGACAAAGCAATCTAACATGTTTGATTGGGAATATATTCCATGGTCTACCTTTGACTCGCTATAGACCCCAAAATTGAAGTTTATTGAGATGTATTAATCGATTAGAAATAAAAAAGAAGCCAGAAACCACATAACATCACTAATACAGCTCCTAAGCACATGCACATAATGTTATCACTCGCCTCCAATGACCTAACACAAATCTTGATTGTGGATATTTCAAAGTCATTTAAGTTCTCTGCCATATTCAATGTAGATTATCTTTAATAATACAATAAATACCGTACACCATTATTATGAAGATTCTTGTTGAAAAAACTGTTAACAGCAGTAGGAATCAGCACGCATACCTTCCTCTGATATAGTTTTTGACTCAGCCATTATAACCTCAAATATCTCAATGGCATTGATTATGGCGAGATTACCTTCCTTTGGTTTCAATATTATTGTCAGAATCCTCCCATTAACAGTAACAGTGGTATTAAGCACAAAGGCAGTATAGATATCCCCACTCAATTCTACAATGTCAACATCTTTGAAAGCAAGATGATCGTTTATTATAATATTGAAGACTCTTTGCCCCGCAGCAGTCACTGAATTATCAATCTCAGCAAAATGTAACCAAACAGAATAGTTTCTGTTGGGATCCACCTCCAATGTGTAAGTTAAATCAGGCTGACGATCAGTACTAACAAGCGCTGACTGATAAAGGGTTTCTGGATAGAAGTTTGGTGGATGTGAAGCATGTTTGATTCTAGTTTCAACTGATCTAGGTTGATCAGATTCATATTCCTCGCCAAAACTTTTAATGTGTTGCCAAAATCTGTCCCCTCCCCTGGAATCCCCCCCATAATCTACATCAAACTTTGACTGCCCAAAACCACAACTCAGTCTTTTAACTGTTCTAAGTATTGTCCCTTGACTCCACCAGGGGTCAAAATAATATGCCTTATCATCAATTTGCTGAATCTCAATAGAAAGGATTGCTGGATCCCCATGACCAGTGCTATGGAAACAGATTGAGACTGAATCATTTGTAAGAAACACCAGCGCCTCAGAAAATACTTGATCAATCTGATAGTTCCAACCCGGTTTCAGAGAATATAATTGCGTGCCTTCGATAGAAATGTCAAATAGAGGCTCACTGATGTCTTTAGACCGACCAACAAGTCCAAAGAAGATCCTGATTGAGTAGTGACCCTTTGGCACTTTGTTAATGTTGTAGCAATTTTGTGGACCTTCAGACCTGGGGAAATAGCGAAGAGTGTTGAGTGGTGGGGTAATGAGGCTTGGAAGAGTTGCATTGGCAGCTATGCCTCCTGTAAACCCAAAATCTTCACGCCAAAGGGTATTGGTTGGTTTTGATTTAACATTTTGACGAGCCCCGCAGCTTAATCGCAGAGCAAATAGGTCTGCAGTGATTTGAACCAAATTAAAAAGAGGGGAAAAACACAAAATATTCAAACACAACTTTTGAAAATCATAATCCTCTATAGTATGTGCAAGCTTGAAACTCAGATTCACCAAGAAAACAGCTACAATCACGTAGAAACTACTTCTTCACTTGCAAATCTCAAATATAAATTCAGTTCATTGCCAATAAATTGCGAAAATGAAATTCGATCACTTCTCTTAAATGTGCTTATTTAAAGCTTAACAAAGAAACCAAACCCAACAAATTCCAATTTGGTAACAGTTATTACTAGTATTGATCAGAATAACGGGCTTTACTGCTGAACAAACTTTCACTAACTGGAAAGTTTTCAGAGAAAATTGTGTTAAAATAACTACCTCTCTGGTTCATATCTGTTTAAGATTAATACACACAAATTAACAAACATTTGTGAATGTAAAATATTATTATATTTAGACTAAAATACTCTAAATTTATCATTTGTAGTAAATTCCTATTGTAGCAATTACTAAATAAGACTATAAGAGTACAAGTGAAAAAATAATTAATGAATATTTAAATTTGTAAAGCATAGTTTTGAAACAAAATGAAAAAAAAAAAGAAGCTAAAACAACAGTATAGAATTGAGGTCGTAACGTGTTTCGAGTTTCAACGTTTGGAAAAGCTTACAACTCTGAAGTTTCTCAAGATCAATGTATTCAATCCAAATTTGATTGAGAAAAATTGTTAATTCCACTCAAATGCACGTAAACGATAGACAAAAGAGAAAAAAAAAAAAAAAAAAAAAAAAAAAAAAAAAAAAAAAAAAAAAAAAAAAAAAAAAAAAAAAAAAAAAAAAAAAACGAGCGAGTTGAAGCTCACCTTGCCGTGCAGCAGAGGAAACACAAGCAAAACAGAGCAACATCCATAGCTGAAGAAATCGAAGAAGCATTGCGGTGTATTCACTTTACTCGTTTTTTTTTTCTCTCTCTAAAACTTCTTATTCTTCTTTGTCTCTTTCTCTCTCTCATTCATCGTGTCCCCATTTTTGTTGAGTGCTTTTTTCTAGAGAGAGAGAGAGAGAGAGCGTGTGGGGTGACCGCACTTTTGCACACCACGCTTGGAGAATCGTCTTCGTTCAAGTTTACTACTCGCGGGCGCGAAGGAGAGAGAGGGGGAACACGTAGTTGCTTCCGTGCTGCTGAGCCTCATCATAACCTGTGCAGCTTCAATCGGACGGTGGAGATTTTCTCTAACTGCCAACTCGCCACTCGTAGAGTTAATGGGATATATTTAATGGGTTTCGTAGAGTTACAATATGTGGATTTAATTATTTTGATTAGATAAATTAGGCTTACAATATGTGGATATAATTACTTAATGGGTTTCGTAGAGTTAATGAAAAATTAAAGATGTTTATGAAGGAAGAAAAAATGTTCTTATGAAGTATCAAAGTAGAGTTACTTCTTTTTTTATTAGTATTGTGCCTGTCTTTATTTTTTGGGTAAATTTTTTTATTTGAAAAATATTAATTATTAATTTATTAATTTAGGTATCAAACTTGTAATCTTTTCATTTTTTTCTTTCTTAACTACTAAATCAACTTTATATATTTTCAGGTAAGAGGTTAATTATATATTTAACATATAAATTATAATATAAGTGGTTTTTTTAACAATGTAAAAATATAGTAATATTACCTATGGAAGAAACTGAAATTTATTGAAATTAGTGGGATGATTATTGTAGTTTTAAAGAGAGATATGAATGATTTAGGAAACAGTTAAAAGATAGTAGTATAATTGTTTGATAAAATATGGGTTTTTCCATTTTCTTATTAGGGGAACTATATTTATAAAAATAAAAATAATATAAAAGAAGAAACAAGACAATAAAAAATTAGAGATTTTATAAAGTTAAATAAAAAAATAAAGGTGATTTTTTTTTTTACAAAATAAAATAAAATAAAGGTGATGAGAAAGAAAGAAACTGATCATATAAAAATAGTAGCATAGTTATCATAGTTTAACGGGGAGGTTGCAAAGTTCAAATTTCTCACACTAATATTTTAGTATTTGTGATAAAAAAAAAAAAACATAGTTTAAAAAAGACTTCCAGTCCACTAAACCTCTGACTGACACGTGTATTAAACATTTTCAATTGCTGAGATTTACTTTTATCTAATTCAATTAATAAAAAAAAACTTAAATTGTGTTTGCTAGTCCTACTACTTCCATTTGCGTCCGTAACCAATCAATTTTAATTTTTTTTTTTGTATAAAAGTAATGTTCCGTCCTGCCGTATCCTCCCACTGTGTTGCCGTGAGACTATGTGCAGAGCCAGAAAAAAACCCCGTTCAAAACCTGCATCCCGTTTCATATTCGTTTCATCACTTTCAAATGTAAATAAATTGCAGCCGTTGATAATCTTTTAAACCACGTGTCAATAAAAGCCTTGAGGAAATGGAGATGTCCATTTGTTTACCAAATGGAGAGGGAGAGGAGCTGAATTTAATAGATTGTTCAAAAATAAAACTGTCAATGTAGATATTCTTTTTTTGTTTTATAGTTAATATAGAAAATATATTTCTTTTCTTTTTAGTTTTATAGTTAATATAGAATTTTTTTTTTTTTGGGTAAGAGGTTGATACTGTTTAACTTTAAACAGGTGAGGGGATAGATCTGAAGCCGTTAAATTACTCAGCATTATTAATCTTAAGATATTATTGCAGCTGGTGATGCTACTACTTTTAGATCCGACGGTTGATAATGGTCATCGATGGGTTCATTGAACTTTTTGACTTTTGACCCACACTGGGTGGTGGTGGGGACTGGGGAGGGATTAGTGCGCAATCATCGGAGGACATACGACATATTTTTTTCATCTCTATTGTGTATTTCAAAAATATTAATACATCAAATTAAAGTACAATTAATTAATGTTCTAAAATTTAAGTTCAATCTCTATAGCAGTAAAAAAAAAAGGTTCAATCTCTATAATTTTGATTTATTTAATAAAATGCTTGTACTTATAAAAACTAATTTAGTATCATTAAATTTCCGTTATTTTGATAAAAGTTATAGATTTTTTCCTCAATTTTCTCTTTTTTGATTTCACCACCGCAACATCTTGTTTTTTCTTTTGTTTTGCTTTTGCTATATCCACTCTTAATTATCCAAGTACACTCCTTTTTTTTTTTTTTTGCTTTTGTCAAATTACTTAAATAACTTTTCTTGTCCAACTTCTTCTCTTCCTCACACACCCCCATTTTCAGCACAACACACTCCCTCTTTCATATCATCAACTAGTTATTAATCTGAGTGATAATTGATTCAGTTTTCTTAAACAAAACTTTAGATTTGAGCCTTGTGAATAAAAAAATGTAGTTAGAAGAGAAGAACTCCAAGAAAGATGACAAACGATATTGTCCAACAAAAATTAGTTATCGATAAAACTGATAGATTTCGTACCAATATGATAACTCTAAAAAATGGCATAAACACATTCCTTCTCTCTTTACATTGTCTCATGTCTTTCACTCATTTGATCTCATTTTGTCTCTTGTCCTAATCTTCCTTTGTTCCTCCCTTGTTTGGTCTCTTACTTTGGTGTTAGGTTTTTTCATCATGCAAACTCTAATGCAATAGTTTATGCTATCAACTACTTTTCTTTAGTGTTTTGTTTTTGTTCACTCACACAACATCATTAATGTCTCATTTTATATATGCAACAACATACAACGGCTATATCTTAATTTTTCCAAGTTTTTGTAATGGAGCGCCTTTTAGAGTCGTTGAGATCAATTACAGATCCAAGACACCATCAAGAGGGGGGGTTGGATTTTTTTTGTACTTTAATTATTTAAATATCTAACTTCTAATAAATAATGATTTTATAAAATTATTTATTAGTTTTACAAGTAAAATTAAAATTGATTTTTATTTCAAATGACACACAAGAAGGAAATATATTTGTTTATAACTATAAGTTTTTCAAATTTTGAAAGATCTTTTGTTCTCACAAGTACGATTACAATCAAACAGAACTCACATAATAATCTCACAATAAAAAAAAAGAACAAATACAATAATAACTAATTAAAAGTCATCAAATTTCATAATTATATGTAATATAATATTAATAATTAGATATATAGGTAAATAGATAAATAAGACATATAATAATATACAAAACATAGTTATTTTTATTTGGAGTAATATATATTATTAATTAGTATATATTATTATATACCAACTAGTATATATTATTTAATTTAATTTTTACTAGAAATAGTATATTTATTATTATATATTATTAATATTTTTAAAAAATATAATATTATATATAATTAAAAGAAATTTGAGGGAGGGAGGGGGCTAAAGCCCCGGCTCCCCCCCCCCCTCCCCCCACAAACCCAAATATATCCGTCCTTGGTTGAGATTGAATATGACTATTATTTTAGAGCTTTATAAAATTAGATAATACTTTCAAGTGTATTCTTTTTTAGAGCAATACTCTGTTCAAAAACATTATCAAAAATTAAACATAGACACTTCCTTTAAATTTTAACAATGGTTCAAACATTAATCCATCATGTTATATGAATTTCTTTTGCCAAACCAACCATCTTAAAAATAAATGAAAAAATAGAATTTTATTTATATAAATAAATGCATTATCCACTATATATGAGTACCTTTTGATAATATATCATACATCAACAAACATGATTTCAATCAAATGCACCACTTGCTTATGCTTGGAATGGGTTGTTCTAGTTCAATACTTGTTCACATTTGAGAACACTAAGGAGAGAGGACAAAAGACTCTAATTCAAAGTCAACATCAATGTTTTTTCTTAATTTTGCCTAATCATGAACATGAGATAAGTTCAAGATTCATTATTCTCTCTTTGCCACCTCATTATGTGTTTAGTCTTGTCCCTCTTGTACATAGTACGAGGCGTGCTATTGTGTGTCCCACACATGTCAAATCGTGGTGATCCTCTGATCTTGTTGCCACGTATCTAAGGTACTATCTCGTACCTTACTTTCCATCGTTTCACCTTTTCGACTATGGAGAGAGTCGAGTATCACTTCGCCTACCCGAAAATGTCATGACTAGTTACCCATCTTGGAATTCTGTCTTAGATGGTGTTTGGCTCTTCAGACATGCACGTGGCCTTGTGGCATATACACACACAAGAGAGTCGTCCTTTCCACTAAGATCGGTCCTGGGATATTCACCATGGACAGAGTACAACCCCTCAAGCCAAAATCCTAATGACCTTGCTTAAAAATATAAGTTATCATTTCTTAAGAGTTGGTGTTTCTAGGATACCCATCACGGGTGGTGTGCAACACCGATTTGATGATGTTAGCTCCAGGTCAACTACACATCCAATCTAGTAAATGAACCAAATTGGTTATAGGCCTATATTTCGATCAAACAGGCCCGAGCCAGTTCTTATAACCCTTGGTAAAAGACTTAAAGAACATTGATGTGGTTTTTGAGGTACTTGTTGGGAACAACCTCAACTTATCCTCAGGATCGCTCTAGAAACTTAGTGCATATAATAATTTTAGTCGGACCTTGTTAACTTTAATTACTACGTATGTTTAATTTAAAGAATTCATTATATTATAATTCTTCGTATAACATATCAATAAATTCACGTGAAAAAAGAAGTTCCTTTCCATTTTAGCTAACATCATGAATTCTCTAAACACATGTAAAATCTTAATGAAACATATTTAAATGTATTTTCTTCTCTTCATCAATTATATATATGACTGGCGTGGAATATTTTATTCTTCAATTTTTGTTTAAATTCAAGTATTAATTCTTACAATCAATTTCTCTGTCAATTTTTTTTTTATTGTGAATTACTTATGTTCCTTTTAGCTATTAGAGAGTTATTAAGATCTGCCAAGAAAACGTACGTGTTTGGCAAAATTATGATTTGCTGATTGGCTTGAGCCTTCAAGAATTTTCTATTCACCAAAAAAAACTACCAAGTACTACCAAACACTAACTTAATATACCAAAGACCGAAAGATAGTCAAATATTTTTCATGCATGCATTCTACTACCACCGCGACTTCAATAAATGATCTTCATTTCTCTCAACCAATTTAAATTGAAAATTGCTAACTTAAAGGCCTCTTCACGTACTCTTCCATAGACATCCAAACAACTTTTGCAGCACAGAAATGAAAAACTTGTGAGTGAAACCCTTCCTCACCCATCACGTGAGAGCTATTAATAAGTCTCATCTAATTTCACTTGACTAAATATGCCTCCATTCAGTGCCACACCACACCGCTCCCATTCACTCCATTCACGTTTCAATGCGTTTGTGTTGCACTCTCCGTTCTATACTAAAGAAATCTCAAAACCCCATTTTCGGTTAAATCATGCAGAAGCATACACATATGCACTTAGTGACCTCTCTTTATCATCATATTCTTCTCATAAAAACTACTCACCAATATTGATGAAGGACATGCCCTTCTTTCTCCTCAAGAACTCCTTAGGAGCAAAGATGAAGAAAGGCATCAAAACCTTCTGCAACAACAACGGTTCAACCTCCACTCTCAACCAACAAAACAGCCACAACAACAACAGTGACTTCACAAGCAAGGTAAGCTCATCAAACTCACCAACCCTAGAGGATCTAATACTACAACTAGAGTTGGAGGAAGAAATGGCCAGAAAAGCAAAGCTTAATAATAATAGTAAGTATAGTGGAATAATGAGGGGTAGGATGTCATGTGTGAACAACTCAGACATACTGAGATCTGCAAGGAATGCATTGAATCAGTATCCGCGGTTTTCGCTCGATGGAAGGGACGCCATGTACCGGTCTTCTTTCGGGAACATAGAAGGAAGGAGATCAGTTTGCAGCGAGATAAGTCTTGGAGGAGAGGAAGAGAATGATTTAGATAATAATAATAATCATAAGGGTATGTGTTTTTTGCCTCCAACACTGGCTGGGGAGAGTGTGGTGTGGCGAAAACCTGGGGTTGTGGCGAAGTTGATGGGTTTGGAAGCCATGCCAGTGCCAATAGGTAGTAGCAGCAATAAAGAGAAGTTAAGTGCTATTGTTAGGAGGCAGAATCTAATAAGGAGGAGATTTGAGAGGCACGACTTGGAGAGAAAGCTACTAACAATGGAGATGCAGCGTCAGAGTTGTGGTTATCATAATAATAATAATAATAATAACGTTAGAAGACACACCAAGAATAATAATGGTTGCTCTAAAAATGGGTATTGTGTTATGAAACCGGTTGCTCTAGAGGCTCTGGCTGGGGGTCCTGGCAGGAGATCATATGCTTAATTAGGCCTAGAATTATATAATAACACCTTACTCTAAAAAAACCTTTTCTAATCTACTAAGTTTTTTTTCTTTCTATTTTATGCAAATCCAAGTAATGCTTCATAAAGTTAATAATGACACAAGTTTGGTTTATGTTTTGTTGAATTTACCCCTTCAATCTTGATGCTGTATGTACATACTACACAATAACATCCTTGTTTTTGTTAATGTCATGCATTCTCTCTGTATACAAGCTTTCAGTTCATGTATGTTTATATAAGCAGCGCCGAATCTATTTTTTTTTTTTTACAAACAATAGTCTAATATTTTCTCAAACATAAAATTATATAAGTTTTATTAAAAATGGTAATAAAAAATTAAAAATAATAAAATTTAAAAGAATAAAGTGGATAAAATTAATATCAACTTATTATCTCTATTATCTTTTACCAATATTTACATTCAATTTATTCTCTCTTTTATCTTTTACCATTATTTACATTCTTTTACCACTATTTATTAAAAATTATTTTTTTATGAGTAAAAAAATATTTATTCAATATATTTAAATAAAAAATTTACTTTCCGGGAGCAATTACCCCATTAAACTTCATGTAGATCCGTCAGTGCATTTAATAGATTATGCCATTTAATCTTCGTCTAATATCCAAAATAGGAGAAATTCTTAGGTACATCTGGAGCAAGATATTTTTGTTGCTCTGATCCATTCATTGTTCGTCATGTCAGCATTGTGGGTCATTATTGTTTCCTAAATTAATGACATTTTTAATTTTTCTAGATAGATTAATGACAATTTTTAATTTTTCTAGGTAGATTACTTACATGCCGAACAATGAATAGATCATAGCAATAAAATGTCTTGTTCCAGGTGCACCTAAGAATTTCTCCCAAAATAGATTGTATGTATTTGCTAGGAATTATTATTGTTTGACATTGGTATTTAATATTTCTTAACTAATAATTTTATTTTATACATATCAAGAAAATATAATAAATAAATTTACAAAATTAATTTTATATATATTATCATTAATTCATTTATAAATTTTGTTGTTTTACATTAAGATTATAAAAAATATAAATAAAAACAAATAATTAACATTGTTATATTAAAAAATTAAAATAATAATTATTTTAGATTTTTTTTTTACAAAATAATTATAATAAAATAAGAAAACAAATAAAATCGTATTGAAATAAGGAACTTAGTGCATAAAGAAAATATGCCTAGTGTTCTTGGTATATAGATATTGCCATCGCATGCGCATCACACAATTAATGACAGAATCGAACAGCGTTACAGCTTATTCGTACACGGGTTTCCTGTTCTACGCTCTTAGGTAACAAATTAATTTTTCTGCACTATTTTTTAAGATTCAACTATGGTAAAATCTCTTGCGTAAAAAAAAAAAAATTATGGTAAAATCTCTAGTTCGTCCTCAAATTTTTTTAGAAGAAATGGGAAAGTAAGAATTAATTCTTGGCTACTCGACAAATAAAAAATGCTCTATGTACCATGTCAGGAACTAATTTTTTTTGAAAATTTAAGCAATTGCATAAAATTCTTAGCAACCAAACCGAGTCCTTGTGGAAAAGGCTATTTTTTCACAACCTAATTAACCAAGGCTTAAATTCTTTAGGAAGAGATATTCACATTTAATATTCAACTATACTTTAAAAATTATTGTTTTCCAGGAATAAAAAAATAAAATAAAATAGAGTAATAATTTTAACACTATTTTTGCCGCGTTTTTTTTCCTGTGAAATGCAATGCAAAGCAACTAGAAAGATGAAACTTTGTATTCATCTGTTCCCCTGGTTTTGTCTCTCTCGGGAAGAGCCAAGGGCTTAGCATGTTCTTTTTTCTTCTATTAACTTTAGGAGATTAACTGTTCTTAACTAACGTTGGTTGGATATTTATGAATATTGAAGTTGTCATACTACTTTAATAGAGAATTGAAAATAGATGATGAGTTAGAAAAAAAAATAATCTACTTGTCATTAAATTACTGGGACCACATCAAGATCAGAATGATATCGATCATTTCTACATTTTTTTCTTAGAAACGATCATTTCTACTTTGATACTCCGTAGTGCTGAAGGAATCATGCATAAACGCTTTATAATTAGCTCCATAAGGCCTCAACAAAAAGAGCCCCATAAGAAACATTTATGATGTTTGATTATTATTTTTATTATTAACACATCAAACTCATACCAAATTGACCAAACTTTTATGTGCTTGTTTTGTTTGGTCATGATCAGAGAACATCAATTACTTTTGTCTTGATTGTTTTAAATACATATATTGAAACATTGAAAATATAATTTAACTTTTGGAAGAAAAAAGAATATTAAGATAAAAGTTTACACACAAAATTTATTTTATATAATAATATTAGATGTTTTGAAATTATATACTCGTTAGTTTATTTTAAAAATTCTGATCCATTAATTATTATAAATGCTTAGGCCCTTTAGCCTATCTAAAAGGAAGATTGTTGGTATATTTAAAAAAAAACAATTATATAAAATAAATTTTTAAATACTTTCACTTCATGTCAAATTAGTTTTTATTTAATAAAGAAAACTTAAACTTTTAAGTAGTATTTATGCCAAATTTTAAGTAGTATATAAATATAAATAAATATGTAAAACATATTTTTTTAAAACATGTGAGGTTTATTTATTTATTTTGATCTATTTCTACGGTTGAGTAAGAGAGTCTTTTTCTTCCTGCACATATGATTGCAAAAGAATATCCAAGTTGATCATCAGACTTTTAAAATTCTTTCAAAAAATTTGCTGACATTCATAGGTAAATTATCTCCACCCAATAATAATTTCTTTCTCCATAGGCATCAAATAATTATCTCCTCATAATAATAGAAAAAATCTCCACTAAATCGGCAAGTTAAACTAGTGGGCTGAACTAATTAAAAACTGATTTAATGACTTTTAATCAAATATTTAAATACAAATTTAACCTTTAGGTTCAAACAAACCATAGTCCATTACTTGAATAGCCTCTTGTTTCAGTTTCTAAAATATTAATTTGATTTGATTTAATTATATTCTAATATAATTATTATGATGAATTGACAATTCTGATATTTTAATAACTTTTGGTTTGATGGTCCTTTTCTGAACAGATTTTGTTTTTTTCCTGTTACACGAGTAACAGTGTTTACCAATAGTGATGTCTCTTGGTTCTCATTGGACCGCTTCGTCTATTTTCATTTTTCAACCCTTTTGAAAATATGCACATTACTTTAATACAGTGACGACCGAAATAAGCATATACGAAATTGAATTGGATATTTTTCAAAGCTTACGAAAGATCACATACTTTGGCCATTAGCTCTTCATGGAAGTAAAAACTTACAGCAAGAAAATTGTTCTAATTAACACCTAATTTTACTAGTCACTTCAATGCAGGCCATGGATCTAACCAACAAGCAAATAATGCAGGTCAAGTCCTTGTGTTCACCTTTCATAAAAAGGAAGATTAAGTAAACTGGAATACCAAATTATTATCAAGCAACACACCATCCTCGAGGGAATATTTAAGGGACATAGTCACAACAAACACATATATATAATAATTGAGGTTTGAAAATGACATCAATAAAGGGTTAAGCTAGTTCTAAGTGTATCACACCACTGTTGTATAATATCCACCAGTAGTATGCAGACTCTTCTTTGTGTGTATCAATGGGCCAAATGGTTATGAAAACCCCACAGGGATGATGATAAACTTCAGACAACACAAACTCTTAATCGGCAGCTTATTTTATAATTCAAGCCATTTGTTAAAAAAATTCACATACATTAATTATTTATATTTTTTTTAAAATTTAATAGATATTAATTTGATTTTACTTCCTAATTAGAATTCTCCTTAAACTATATTATTCTTACCTACATAAAAGACAAGATAAAAAAAAAATCAAGTCTGCCGAAAACTATTCATTTAAGAAAGTGGCAACAGCTAGTTTGATATGTTTAAAAGATTCTTCAAAATATTATCATAAATATGATAAAAACCTTTTCACTTTATAAGAATATTGAATTCCTACTGCTTCTCATAAAACATTTGTTCAGAAATATGATTAGAAATATTCATGAGATTGTTAGTTTACTATAATATATTTTTAAAAGAATTTATACCAAGCATGAATTCTTCCCAACTCAAGATTCTTAAAATAACTCTTCTACCAAACATCCGAAGGAATTTTTCTCTATAATTAAATTTTGCATAACTAATCACACATAAAATAAAATACAAATTATTTTCCAATAAAACTGCACCAAGTAAATTAAGTAGCTTCATTGAAATTCGTATAGATACTTTTTGTACCACCAATCATCATCCATTTAAATTTAATCTTAATAATTTATCTACAATTTACTATATAATTTAAGATTATTTTTTCTTATAAAAACATTCTTTCACCTATATATAGCTTTTCGACCTAGATAATAAATTTGACCCCAACATAAATCAATGGGCACACGTCAAGGAAACAAACCTTCCTCTAAAAAATCTCATGCTGCAGAAGATAGCATTTCATCTGACTCACTCTCTTTTGCAGGCCTAGTTTCTATTCAAGACCAGAATCCAAAGCCTCCTATTCCTAACCACACCACACACTACTACAAGGTAAGCAAGCAAGACTTAGATTTTGAATTTTCCACCATACAAGAAGACCTAAATTCTGGTTCCAACCCATTCAAGATCACACCTGCTGATGTGCTCATTTCCAATGGAAAAATCAAACCATTTCAACCAAATCGACCTGTCCTCACAGATCCCCCTATTTCCTTAAGATCATTGCTAGCAATTGATCATGTCAATAATAGCAAGATGTCAAGTGTGCAACAAGCTAGGAAATATGATGAGCAACGTGTCAAAGCAAGAATCCACAAAAGCAAGGAAAGGAGTAGTAGTGTGACAAGAACTTGGTTTAGCCACAAAGTGTTTAGGTCTTTTCTATCCCCATGCAGGAAATGCCAAGCCACTCAGCCAGGTGCCATTAAAGGACAAAGTGTGAAATGAAAAAGCTCAACATATACCACTGACATGAAGCAGAAAATTAATGTCATGGGGAGTTTTTTGCATTTCAAAGTAGTAAAAATTAAGACATTAATGTTATTCTATGGATCGATGTTAGTGTTATTGTTCTCGGTTTTTATGAGTTCAATTTTAATGTAATGAATGTGAAGTATTTTTATATTGAGACACAACTCAATCATAGATTGGCGACTATTTATGGTGTGTTTCATTTGTCGCTGAATCACAACCAACATTAATGTTGTGTGATAGATAGATTCATGTTCAATTGGAAACCAAAGCAAATAAACACACACTTTGGCTTGCTACAATCTTCTTTATCTTTAATGAATGCCTCAAGATCAAGCACATTAATATATCTATATTTATATAATACTTTACATTCATAAATGTATTATATGAAGATATAAATGTCTTGCTAAAATAACGAAAACACTGGAACATGTTGAATGCTTCTGGCGCCGCACTAGAAGAAGTTGAATCTGTATTTTCTCACTTCTCAGAAGGTTACAAAGATACTACATTAAAGTTTACGGTTTGATGTCTTTGTATACAAGTATAGGAGATAGAACCCACTTAATACTTAAAGTTCTCCTACCATACATACACCACAAGAATTTTTATATAACATTTGCTAAGAAGTTTAGCTACTAATAAATTTAATGAGTTGTTAATTTTAAGCTAATTAACTATGTATTATATAACTACTAATATTATTTTCCTAATTAAATTAAATATTAATTTATTTTATCAATCCACTTTCTACATCGATTAATATTGACTTTACCAAATATCGTTTGTTTTAATTTATGTACATCCTCCAAACAATATTAAACAACTTAAATCCAATCAATTGTAAACTCCATAAATCCAATCTTAACAACTCATGGTAGACTATTCTAAGGTACGTATTTACAATTCTAAGCTATCAAAAAAAAACTTAAGATTTATTTCTAAATTTCTCTAAAAAGAAATTAGCCGACTGAATCGAATTTCTTCCAAGCGACTATCAGGCAGTGGTGTGGGATCCTCAAATATCTACAACATACAAAACATAACATTAGATAATAAAGAATAAAAATAATAATTAATGTAACTTGTTAAATATATATATATATATATATATATATATATATATATATATATAGTGCCCACACTCATAGCCTCCTTGTTGCTCATTACACTAATTAAAACAAATAGGACATTTAATCATATCAGAAATTTGTTAAAGAAACTAATAAAATGTGCTTTTGAGGATTCATGTGTTACAAATTATAGCTTAGCCTTACTATGCCTTCCAATTCAGCGTCAGAATTCTTGTGCAAATAACATAACCACACGACATTGTCCATAGGACAAAGAATCAAAAGCTGCCAATGAGAACTGCATTGGGGAACAATAGTGACAATGCATACATAATTTAATTGTACCTACTTGTTAACTTGTACTTACTCATGTATGCAAGGAGCAGGTAAAATGGCTTTTATGATGATTGTATTCATGCATTAATGTAGTTCTGAGTTTCAACTCTCTTGTTTCCCGTCTTTTGTATGCTTTGAGGCTCAAGAAATCCATATAGGTCGCCATGCCCTGACTGTTGACGTATTTCATCCATATACCTAAAATGTAGAAATAATTTGTAAAACGAAGATGATAAATTAACTAATGAACCAAGAATAAGCATGTACTTACAATATCCACAAGTGTAGAACTGCAATATTAAGCATCACACAGTGCTGGACTATTTCATATATATCTTGGACTGCATGTACAATGTAAAATTATTCACGCCGAAGACACTTGCATCACACTCTACATGGAATGTTTGGTCCTTGATTACTAAGGACTTTGACGCATCAACCAAGTCAATAATGGGGTCACTTTTGGGTTTCGACCTATCCAAAGGTGTTGAAATTCGTTTCTTTGGTCGAGGTATTCTAAACAATAATCACAATTTAATATATCAGTTCACATTGTATATTAGTAAATAAATGTTAATCCAGTATCTTTGAGATATTAGTTAAAAAATTAATTTTTTAATTAAAATACATAAAATTATATTATTTATACGTTTTTATGCTTTTCTATAATTTTTAAAATTAATGATTTTTTAATTTTTTAACTAATGTCTTAAAAATAATACTGATTAGCAAAACCCATTAATAAATTCAATTATTAACACAGAGAAACATAAGTAAAGGGAATACCATGGATGAAACATCAGAAGACAAGTCCTTTCCCACATCATTACCATTCAAAACCTCATTATCACATGCGAATCTACATGTTATTTCAATAAAATCACTAGTATTTATCCTAAAATATTATATTTTACACCCCATAATTTTATATCTTACACCTTCTAATTTTATGTATTTAAATCTCCTTATTAGTTCACATGTAAGAGTAAGTAAATATACCATCTTATTTTAATAAAATGCAAAAAAATATCATATTTTGCACCTCATAATTTTATATTTTGAACCCTTTAATTTTATGTATTTAAACCTCCTTATCAGTTCACATGTAAGAATAAATAAATGCAAATTGTAAATATTTATCTTAAAACTTCATATTTTGTTTCTCTTATCTTTGTATTTGAATCCAACTATCTCATATAATAATGATAATTATCAATTTTTATTTTTTAAATAAATTATCTCCACTGATTCAAGTTCTTAGATTCGCCACTGCTCATTGTCATTAGATATATGAAGTTCACATGCATTTCTGAAGTTTTTATGTCTCCTCACAAAAGCTACAGCTATTGCCCTAGCCTTTTGTTTCCTATCTAGTGCTTTTGTTTGACGTCGAAGAGTCTGGGCAGCAAAAGGATACGAACCTTTTAATTATTAATATTACAAGCCAAAGTGAATGTTGTAGACAAAAAATAACAGTAGAAGATTATCATTCTTGATTTTATTAAACTGATAATACTACTACTCACACCATAATGACAAAATTCTATCCGCTACATGAAAGCATTTAATTCATTTGATCAACATTGAACCTCTTGCACCTGGTGCCCACTAGGCACAATTATAAATATATGGAGGAAGAATTATGGTGTCTAATATTTATCGATGAATGATATGCCATGAGTTTCTGCTCATTTTATAAAACTGCTAATGAAATCTTACAATATTTGAGGCCAAATCGCCTTCCTCCCCTATAGAATCTTCAAACATAATAAACTAATCAATCTATTACAATGGTTCTCCTAATCCTAAATGTTAGAGTCCAAACCTGAGATAAGACTAATATTGAATAAAAATGAGAATATTAATTATTATATAAGTAAAAAAAAAATCATAAATCTAAACTTTAAAGTTAAAATATGGTATAAGTTAACTTATTTAAAAATTCATGATCGGATGAAAATATCCTTGTATCAAAAGTGATGAATTTTCTCATTGTATAAGCGGCCACTAGTAAGCTTCCCATGCATTTTACAAGTATTTTAAAATTAGATTAAATTAAAAATATAAAAGAATAAATATATATCATGATTATTGAATAATGATGAAACTACATGTCTTTGGAAGGAATAAAGTATAATCAAGATATGCCCTCGTGTTATATAAGCTTGAATATCTTACTTTATTATATTATACAAGAATATGTTAAAGAGATAAGACATTTAAAATTATATAGGAAAAAGTTTAAAGAGATGATACTTAAGTAATGGAGAAATAAGTTGTAATAAATAATTTTTAATTTGATGCCAAATTTATCAATTTCAAATTAAAATATATAGATAGATTTTGTATATTAACGATAAAAATAAGTTGAGAATGATTACATTTAAGTAAAAGTATTTTAGAAAAAAGAAACTTTTTGTTAAAAATCTCTTCAACTTGATAGGATGTGTTAAAATTTGAAATTCTAGTCAAATATAAATTGAAATTAGCTAAATTTAATCAAAAATTATGTGAAAGGAATATATATATATATAAAGAATAAAGTGATAAACTTAAAATTGTTATATTAGAATACGTTAAAGAGCTAACACCTTTAAAGTAAAGAAATAATTTTTGTCGATAAGTAATCTTTACAGAGTCTCTCATTTTAATTTTTTTTATTTACAAA
The DNA here is from genome assembly GCA_007407185.1 of Glycine tomentella. Classification (NCBI taxonomy): domain Eukaryota; kingdom Viridiplantae; phylum Streptophyta; class Magnoliopsida; order Fabales; family Fabaceae; genus Glycine; species Glycine tomentella. The sequence continues at coordinate 306,201 of PYAF01003075.1, forward strand.
ACTTGAACGTTGATTAAGAAATTTAAATTTATTATCATTCAAATCAACGGCTCTTAAGTTGATAGTGTTAATCCAAATTTATCAATTATAATATGTAGAAAGATTTTGTATTAACAACAATATAAGAATTTTGGAGAAAAAAATCTAATTTTAAAAAAATCTTTTCAATATGAGATGTGTTAAAATTTAAAATTCAATACAAATATAAATTGGAATTAGCTCAATTTAAGCAAAGGTATTTCAGAGAAATTGAAACTTATATAACGAATCAATAGGGCAGTCCATGCATAATTCATGGATAAAACATTCCAGACGGATTGGCGGTCCCTGTGAAGTAGACAACGTTTGAGTTTAATTATCTTTCCTATTAGAACACACAAGATCATTTTGAAAACTAGTGTCTCAAGTTAATTATTTGGTACTTTTATTCTTTTTGTTTGACTTCGACAATGCCATTTATTTTCACAAGAACTTCTACTTTCAAAAGCAATGATTTCATATTGGAGAACGCAGATGGGAGAAGTTATGGGGACAATTTGGGTTAGGATATATAGTTGTGTTTAAGTGGTTCGAGGCACAACGTCAACCAAGGCTAAGATCGTGTCAGCCAAACACTGACACTAGTTAGTGTTGGCTTTATTAATTATTATAACTATTACTATTCTTATAAAACATGTAATTTATTAGTCATTTCTATTAATTTATATCTTAATTTCTTATAATTTTATATTAAACTAATATGCCATTTTTTATTTTAGATGTAAACTTGTTACTGTTATGGGACATTTATGTATTTTATTAAAACTTAAATATAGATATTGATATTTGATTTGGACTTTTATTTTTTGGATATTAAGAACCTACAAAATGATGTTTAGTTTTAGTTTTTACTATTATAAAATTTTGATATTGTATTTATTTAATATCATTATATATTATATTATTTAATTATTAATATTGTTTTACTAATATCAATTGAATCATTGAACTTTAAACTAGTGCGTTGATCAGTTTAATGATTGGTCTTATTTTAAAAGCATTGCTTAATATATATAGAAAATAATATAAAAAAATTATCAGATATGTTTCAATAAGCATATCATCAATAATAGTGTTATGCGGGCAATGCATGCAATGTAGAGTGTTGAACAATAGCGCACTACTACATTTGGGTGTGATGCCTCGGCTTACATAATAGAAGATTCATGCAGTGGCCAATTTTCAATTCAAATATATGGTTTGTGTGTTGTGTTACCAACATAAGGTAGTAATATTATATCATTGATGGTGGTCAGACCAACAGGTGCTTTACCACTTGTTTGAGGGAAACATTCTTGGGTTGGATGAGAAGAAGTAGGTATTTCTCTAAGGTGTGTCTGTGGAGACATAAATGTTAGTAGCCCTAAAAATGATTTATGTGACTTGATGTGTTGTCTTAATTAGGTATGTGATGTTGTGCTTAATTGTGGCTGGTATTGAACTGATCATGTTATGATTTAGTCATGTATAATTGTAATATTAGTGCATATATATTGTAGTCTATTTAAACTTAAGTATATTTATTTTTCTAACTCTTGTGCAAATGTGAAATATTTGTGATTACACAAATGGTTGAAGGGCCATCAAATTTTAGCAAAACGCAAAAATCGGGCTTGCTGGATGGAGGCCTGAACTATATGCTTCAATCTGACTTGTAATGTGGTGGAGGAGTGTTATGATCTTTTCTACTTTTATAAGTGTGACTAAGGTGTATACACAAAGTAGAAAACGTAACAAACATTAGAATGTTAATATAAACTAGCCGTCGACACAATAGAAAAAGATTTTTTTAGGGAACATATTAGAAAAAGATAATACTTAGAATAAGAGAATTATTTAAAAGAAAGTTGAATAAACACTTTTTAAATATAATGAAAACTAGCATAAAATTATATGAAAAGAAAAATAAATATAGACTCCTTGACAAAGTTATTTTTCAAACATAATATAAAAATATAAAGAAATACCTAATTTTTTTTTAGAGAATAGGTATTGAAAACGTTTTTAATTGTTGTTATAAGAAACTGTTTTTTTTTTTATATATATTGACTGGGAACTAAATTTTGGTGCAATTAATGATTCAAACATTCATACAATCCAAGACAATTGTGATTGTAGGATAAAAACTAAACGATTCAGGTTTTAAATTTTTAAAGATTGATTTACCAACACAAAATATAAGTCATTCAATCTTCATCCGATTGTTTCAAGTTACCAATCGACTACGCAAATGCATAAAAATTGATTATAAGGATGGAAAAAGGGGGTGTGGGTTAAAAACAAGCGGGGATTATACACAACATCGGAGTAAAACAAGAATAATAGTGTTTCCTAAATGATTATTATTATTAGGCTAATAACATCCTCGAAGTATGTCCTAGATTTAGGAACTGTTATACTATAAGCTGAAATGTTGCATCTTTTGAAGTTGTCATCTATATAATTAATGAATATATTGGTGACAGTCTCTAGGTGAAGGGAAATAAATAGTAAACTTTGAAATGAAGGTAGTGATAGAGATATCCAAAGTTTATCAAAATAATCACTAAATTGCTCTTCAACTAAATAAACAAAGCATTATACTGTAACATTAAAAGATTATCAAACATGACTTCATGAAATATTTATGAATATTTTAGGACACTTATAGTTTGTAAAACTTCCCTACATTAAAATCTGCAATTCTCATGTCTTGTAGGCTTATCGAAAATGGTTCAGCCATTTTTCTCTAACATGGGGGGAAAGAATTAAAAATGATAAAACTACCATACATTTTTCATTGTTCTGTATAATTATGCACTTAACAAAAAATTGTCAAGTGATTATTCATTATTTTGCTTAACCCAAATGTGTTCGAAACTCTGAAAGTTGCTACTTCATCTTATAAGCCAAGAGCTGTAAATAACAAAAAAAGAAGAAGAAAGTGAGATGACAAGAGAGTAAATATTAAGATTGTAACAATAGTACTAAGAGGGAAAAAATCGATATTTAATTATGTATACACATTATAGTCAACTTCGGTCTGGTTTGAAAAAATGCTTCATAAACACATAAGAAAATAAAATAATCTTCCATCACAAGTTAAAAATAACTTTATATAAGTTAAAATTAATCTTAAAGAAGTTATTTTTCTTATAAATATTTACTAAGAAGTTTTTGGCCTTCTTTGAGAGTTTACCAAATGACCGCAGTTGGTGACGTTTGGCGTGTATAGGTCAGCCAATGTTTCTTCATCCCTTAAAACACGCAATTTATCCTTGTTTGGATCAACAGTTAATTCACCCCGCATAACATTGGTTTGAGATTCTTCTACCAAGCTTAATTCAACTTGATCAGCTAGGAGCTCAACTTTAAGTGCAACATACTGTAGATAAAAAAAATAAGTTAGAATCAATAAGAAATATACTACATATATAGAAGTGTCTTAAAATGGAGAGAAAATAACCTTGCACAAGATTTTCACTGAACAAGTAGGCCTACAGTAAAGGCATGGCTCCTGCAAACTTGGCATCTTTTGCTCATCCAAAGAGACAAGCACAAGGGGGATTTCCAACTGAAATAACATTAGTCCAAATCACCCACATTGTATCATTGCAATAATACCAATGCCGAGAAAAAAATCATGATTGTAAAAGATTACAAAATTAAAAGAAGAAGAAGAAGAAGAGAACTTAGCAACATGTTAGATGAATCTCTAAAGTTGGTCTAAATGTTAGCAAAAGATAAGATTATTTTACCTCATCATCATTTACATTCGAGTTACGTAAATGATCAATAAATCTAGAGAGACGACTACTCATGCCATTCTCACCACTCACTCGAGTGTTACTCTGGTGGCTATCAGCAGAGGAACTTATTTCTCTATTGACAACTTGAATATTTCCATCAATAGTAATATCCGCATCGATAGTGGCAGATTCCTGTGCGAGGAAAAATTTATAATGAGGAGACATCCTCATTGTTAAGGATGAAGTTATTGTTTTATTATATAAGAATAAATTAAACATGTGAGACATTTAAAATTTCTATATAGGAATAAATTAAAGAAATAAACATTAGAAATGGAGAAATAAATTATGAAAATGAATTGTGTTAATTATCTATTAATTTCATAGTGTTAATCCAAATTTATCAATTTCAAATTATAATATGTAGAAAGATTTTATATTAGCAACAAAATAAGTTGAAAATTTTGCCATTAGCTTAAAATTTAGCCATTTACATTTTAAATAAAATAATTTTAGAAAAAAATCACTTTAGTTTGATATATATGGTGGTAAGATATAAAATTCAATTCAAATGTAAATTGGAATTAGCTAGCTAAATTTTAACAAATGTTTTTGAGAAAAATTAAAAACAATATATAAAGAATAAAATGATATACTTAATGTACGAAAAGTCATGTAGCTCAATAGAAGAATAACTACTAAAAATTCTTGTTCAAAAGAGAGTACTAAGTTCATAACATAAGAGTATACAATTAGCCAAAGTAAAAGTAGTTTGATAATTAAGCCATTAGCTTTCTTTGGTCATAAATTGTATTGTAGTGCAACAAGAACAATCAATGAAATTATTTTTAATCAGCATTCGTATTTGAAAAATGTTTGGGCAAAGTCATACCTCTTTATTACGAGTCCTTTCACTCTCTTGCATTGCCAATTCCTCCTGAGTCAAAAAATCATGTTCATGGGGTTTTAAGGCACATAATTACATTTTTAAATTCAAAATGCAATATGTTTATCTTACCTCCTCCTCATACTTGTCAATATCCGGATATATAGCAGAAATTATAGTATCAAAATTTGGGTCATCTCTAAGTGACCGACGGCTAGGACAATGTACACGACAAACGGGACATTCATTGTTACTGTAGTAAAACCATTTTAAATTTGTTAGTAAATGTGAAAATAAACCAAGACTATTAGAAATATAAATCTATGACATAATAACCTATGTGGTAATTAATATTTGAGGACCAACCTAAGACGCATGGATTTCTCTATGCACTTTCCACAAAAGCGGTGCATGCATTCCATAACTGCTTTTGTTCTCCGAATGATGCCTTCACATATAAAGAAATCAACCATCTTTTACTATATGATTTGATAATTAGAAAGGAAATATTTTTTTTTATAATATTGCATTGGACAAATCTTTATAATGTTATAAAAAAGTTCATCCATACACACAATAACAAAAACACTGTCTAGACACTTTAAATGTGTAAACTTGTGAGAGATCAATCCTTGGCTCATTTCCATACAGATTAGCTGCATGAGAATTCAAATTAATCAAATTAATGTTATCCATTTTACAAAATATTTTAAAAGTTTCAATTTGCAATAATGCAAAATCTTCTTATTAAAATAATATTAGATAATAGTTTTGATGAAAAACGTCCAATCTATATATATTATGTCTCAAACACAATAATACGAGAAAAGTTCATATACTGAAATCTTTATTGCCATCTAATTGGACATTCACTTTTTTAATAAGTGGATTCATTATTAGAAAAAAAAATGAACTATAGTTTCTTCCAAGGGCATATTTTTTGTTATTTATAGGAAAAGAATTAGCTAAAAATGTTTTAAAAGATAATTAGATGATTTTTATAACCTGGAAATTTCTAATAAAAAATAAAATAAAAGACAATTTTGGTGTTATTGCTTATGCTAGAGACAGTAGACCCTATGATGAATATAAAGAAGGCACCCATCTTTCTTCCAATGCTACCTCTGAATCAGCATTGCACACCCAGACCATTCAAAAATTTGTCTTCTACATCAAATTTAGGTACAAATCATTTGTGTTAAGCATCGAGTACTACCAATCTTGTTAGAAATCTAATCAGGAAAGTCTATTATTTCCTTCAAGTGACCTAACTAATTTTCTTTCTTTCCTACTATTCTCTCGAATAACGTCTTAGTTAATGCACTACCAAGCCCTCCAACTACCCACCCCCATACCTCCCACACATCTTTTATACTTCTTAAACCCCTTATAGAAGACAAGGTGTTCAAGAAGAAAAGTGAATTGGTAAGCAAAAACTATGGGCAATGCAAAATTTGAAGTACCAAATAGCTTTGTTGTTTTTCTTTCATGCTCGGGACCTAGTAAAGTACTCATGAAATAATTCATAATCAGGATACAACACTATTTAAAAATACACCATATTGGGACTTTTATACATGTTACTATATGCACCACATGCATGTCAGAAAAGGCAAATGTCATGGATTTTTAAGAATGAGATACAGTGTAAACTACTCTCATGTGGAGATTATGTCATTAAGCAAAGTAGCGTCTACAACCACAACATAATAGGCGTATTTGGATCAATCCCTCCCTAATCTTCCTTATATTTCTTTTTTTAATAAAATATTTACTAAAATATGACTGACACTTTAAAATCTTAGTGCATCATGAAGGGGCGAGAGGATACAAGGCACATTAAAAGGTACTTATCAATACAAAATTTTAAATTGATTAATTCCATTGCCAGAGTTTTAACCATTTTCTTACCAAGTAAAAAGCATTATAAACCAATTGTTATCTTATCTTTGCTAAAACACAACTCTCAACAAAGTTATCAAATTCATACCCATAGTAAGGATAACATATTTAAGGAACAACAGTGATTATATAGCAAAAAAAATATTAAGAAAACAAGAATCAGTTATAAGATACATACCTAGGCATATAGGACACCGCAATTCCTTCAAATCTGCCAAATCTACAGTAACATATCTGTAAATAAACACCCATTTAGTCATATTAGCAAAAATTAATATCTAATATTGTTTTGGAGATAATCATTGTCAAATACCAAATTCTCAAGTTCTTGCCTTAGAAGACATTGACAATCCTTAGAGAAAATACAATTCATCTTAATTTTATTGATTTAATAAAATTGATCGTATGCTAAAAATAGTGCAAAAAATAAAAATAAAAAAGAATGCTTTGCTAAATTGTGGTTAATACATAACTACTTTAAAAAGTCATGTAAAGGATAAGAATAATTATTAGTAGTTTCACCTTAGAGTTAAGAATTTTCACATACTTTATATTTGAGTTTAAAAAAAATGACATTATGCATGCCTACAATCGTTTCACTTTCTTAGCTTAGCAAAGAAGCATGTATGTCAAAATGTCAGTAGATTCTAATGTGAAAAAATAGGTAAATAAAAATAATGAACCAAATATCAAAATTGATGTAATTTATAGCCAAGATAAAATGCTTCCTGAAGAATAAGTCCATGCTAGCTAGCAAAAAATAACATTCATATTAAAAAAAGGATTTACACGAATTCAATAAAAGTAAAGCATATTATCTTATAAATATGATTTTCTTTCCTTCTCTTAGTACCATGATGTAATCACATTCTACATCACATTTTCATAAGGTGAAACAAATTTAATCGTTTGTGTTGTAGGTTTAGATCCCTAATTGTTCTTGTCTATAATAAGAAAAAATACATTTTAACTCTTAATTTTTTTAAGAAAGTAAACAAACATAAAAGATATATCTAGTAAAAATGGAAAATCGCAAAGTAAACAACTAAATAAAGAACAATAAAAGCGTGAGAGAATGCATGCATTACTTATAAATAAGTGAAAATCACAACAATAATCTCAAATACTACTAAAACACAACACATGAAATTAAATCATAGACACAAAACAAACAACATTGAAGTATAATCAAAATCAACATGAAAACAAAGAAGTGAAAAAACTAATTAAAAAACAAAAACTAGACATTGAAATGACTAGAGACATTTATAATGACAAATCAACTTAACATACTCTCCATCATCCTCATCCTCATCCTTGTCCCCGTCACTCAACGAACAACTTTGGTCTAAGTCTGAATATAAAAACAAAGAGACAAGAAATGAAAAACAATATCATAAATAACACACACATTAGTCATTAAAATTTAGATTAAAATGGAAGAATCAATTTTGCAAATCAAACACAAAATTTTAGAAGAAAATGACACGCACCAACTTCTTCTATAGGTTGCACTTCAGCTTCGAGTTGCTCGTAGTCGTTTCTAGGAGCAATCTCCATTGGAGTCTCTTGAGGGAGACTTTGTGTTGATATTACCTTTTTCTCAAGCTCTCGTCTCTCATCTGACAAGCTTCTAAAAACATATTTAAATACGATAAAATCATTCCACAAAAGTAACCATCTTTCAAAGGGGATTCAACATCAAACTCACCCATCAAAAACTAGAAAAGTACAAGAGAATTCATGCATCACTTACAAATATGCAAAAACCACAACAACACTCTCAAATACCACAAAAAGGCAACACGTAAAATTAAACCATAGACATAAAACAAATCACACTAGGTAGAATCATCAAAATCAACATGAAAATTCAAGCAACAAAATCGATTAAAGATTAACATGAAAAGTAAACAATTGAAGAATTGCAAAATGACAAATAAGCTTAACGTACTTGTCTTTGTTCTCATCATTGTACTCATCGCTCACCAAACGACTTTGATCTGATTTTCAGGAAAACAAAGAAGCGAGATATATATGAAAAATGACCATTATGAATCACTCACATGAGTCATTGAAATTTAAAATAAAATGGAAGAAGTGGTTATGCAAATCCAAATGGAAAAATTCAAAAGAAAACAACACATACCAACTTCTTCTTTAGGTTGCACTTCATCTTGGGATTGCTCATGGTTGTTTCTAAGAGCAGAAGTCTGGTAAGGGAGCCTTTTCGGTGACATTATTTTCACTCTAACAAACCAAAACCTATCAATGAAATGAAAGCTTAAAACACTTTGCAACTAACACAGCTACAAAGAGAAATATTGAAAATTGACAAAGTGAGAGTTCAATACAAACCTTCATCAATAGAGGGACAGAAGGTGATAGAGGTTGTATAAATAGTGTGACTCAAACAGTAATGTTAGTGTAGCCCAATATCCCCCATGAATTATTAAATATCTCTACCCCCACCCCCGTTAATATATTTTATGAATTCAAAATATTAATTGTATTTTTAATTAGTTTAATGACTATACACTGACAATATAAAATAAAAATCACAATTTTTATTAATTGTATATTTACACAGTTATCCAATCACAAGTCACAGTTTATAACTTTTAAAGTAATTATTATGAAAATCAATAAAATTATCATACATGATAATTGTGCATAATATTCTTTACTATTTTTTAATACATGTGTCAAAACGTTATACATCATATAAAATGGAACGAATGGATTATTACATTTTGTAACCTAAAAAATATTAAGTATTTATTACAACATTTAATAGATACATATAATACATATATAAAATATTATATTTTTTAAATAAAATTGACTATTAAAAAGTATTTATTACGGTATTTAATAGATACATAAAGTATTGAATTTGTTAAATAAAATTTATTACAACATTTAATACATATATAAAATATTAAAATAAATTGATTATTCAAGAAAAATATTTATTACAGTATTTAATATATAATAATAGTAATGATACACAAATCCCAAAGAGTTAACCAAGTAGAACAAGATAGAATTTCTCATATGACAAGTCAAAGGTTGGCAATCATATCTAATAGGTTTAAATAGTATAAAAAAAATTACACACACAATAAAGATTTCTTTTAATTTTAATTGCAATAAACAATTATTTATGGATAATTAATTCACAACTTTTATAATGGTATTGATATTATTTAAATAAAATTATCTTCATTGAATCTCTATATTTGTTAATTAAATAAGAATTTTTTAGTTTTTTTTTTACC
>PYAF01003075.1:316136-342755 GCA_007407185.1 Glycine tomentella
TATAAGAATGAAAACTATATTATATATAATTTAAATGGCTGACTAAGACTTACACATGTTTAATGCAATTAAATAAATATATATTATAATATTATATATAATAAAATTAGTACTTAATACAAATATTAATATATAAATTAATATTAATGATTAATATTCATTGTAATATTTTTATTAATATTAGTAAATATATAAAGTAATATTAATATTAATTTATAACTTCACAATATTTATAAATATAGTAATTAATATTAATATTTTTTATTAATATTTATTTATAATCTTAATTGCACTTTTGTTTTCAAGTATTGTGAATTTGTGATTGTGCAATTTTTGTCCTCAGATATCAATTATGTTAATTGGGTTCCCAAACTTTCCTTTCATTTACAATTATGTGTCTCTCAATTTTTGCTTAAAAACTTAACAAACTTTACCAATGTAGCGCTAACATAGTTTCTAACATCAACATGTAACAAATTATGTTGAAGTGATAATAATGTGTCAAGTGAAAATCAGGGAAAAATTAACATAATGTTGGTGGAGATGAACTTTAAACCTCCACTCCCATATTTCACTAACAACATTATAAAAGTTTGACATAAAATGAAACAGTATAATATTTTTATATCATTAATTAATCAAAAAATATTCTTAGCATGACTAAAACACGATTACTATAAACATTAATAAGCTACTTTCTCTCTACAGTGACAATAAAAAAAATATTATAGTACGAGTGTCTATATTATTTAAATTTGAATATTTTTTTAGTCTTTATAATTTAATATCTTTACGAATTATATTTATTTTATCTTACCTCTTTAAAATAATTCAGATATTATAGTTTAAAGCATTATTAAAATGATCTTTAAGGACAAAAAATAAACATAATTTGCTAGACTGAAAATAAATAATTTTTTACAAAAACAAAAAATATTAAATTATAATGACTAATAAAGTATTTAAGTCTGTTTTTTTTAAATCATAACATAATTTTTTTTACCAATGATTTTCTTCTTTAATTTTTTTATTAATAAAATATTAAAACAAATTGTACTATAAGAATTTTACATTATGATTAAAAAAATATAATTACTACATCACCCTGCAGTTCACCAATTGCTTTTCAGTCAGGGAATCCAGGTGAGTGACACAGGTTACCAAAACAGAACAAAAATAAGAAAAAGAAAACATACTTTTTCCTTTTGAATTGTTTTCTTCTAGAAAAAAAAATACCCTCTGATCTCATCCTTAATAGTGGAAAAAATTAATTTTTCCCATACTGCCACCTACTACTGTGTTTGTTTCTTTGAGACACTAATCTCAGTAACCGTAACAGTGTATCCAGCGACCTGGTACGGACAGTAACAACGTAGTTCCTATGTAGCTGATTATGGCGGAGATTTCAAGTTCAGGGTACAAGGAATACGTGGCTGGTTTGTTCGCTGGTGTTGCCGCTGTAGCCACTGGCCACCCCTTTGATACCGTCAAGGTTCGATTTTTGTCAACTTTTGTGGAACCCTTTGGTCTTAATTATTGCCCCCGATTGATACATTATTTGATACTGTAATTGTTTTGTTTCTATGTGTTACTGTTAGCCCTTTTGTTCGGTGTTTTTGTTGTTCTGCCCAGTGCTTTTTTTGGGGGAACTACAAAACAGTGTTTTTTTTTTTTTTTTGGTACTTTGGGATGCAGGGTTGAACATTAAAATGGTGGGGTGCTCTAATTTCAATCGGCCATTGTTCTGAACTAGTGTGAAACAATTTTAGATCTCAAATTTTCATTGGGGTCGTTTTTTATTTCTGTTTTTTGAGTTGACACTTAATGCGATTAGTGTTATATAGTTTTTGTTATTGTTCATGGTTGGTTTATTGGTTGATTGAGCAGTTAAAGATAGTGTGTGGGATTGTGTTGAGCTTGTCAGTAATACTTAACTAGCTTAATGGCCAAGTTCTACTGTTCTTGTCCTTTTAACTGACAAATGACAATTGCTGGCTTTTGCATAGGAAGATAAAAATTGCAACTTATGTGCTATCTAGGGATGACATCATGATTCAGAGCTATTACTGACTTGCTTGTATAATTCATGTCTGTGCTTTTTTGTTAACCTTTTTAAATAGTTCAAGCATGTTAAAATATTATGATAACAAATAATGGTTAAAAAAGGGGTGGCTGACTGGCTGTTAGACTCAAGAAATGAACACATTAAATTATATAAATAATTTGGTTTTAAGTCAAAATTGAGTACAAACATCAATAAGGCGATATTTCTCCTAAAAAACTTTGGGTTTCATCCTAACAAGAAGTTTCTTGCTTCAAAACACCATAAATAAAGTTATAGTGATATATAGGTTGTGTGACAGAGTTGTAGTAACACTACTGCCTAATCCAAAATTAATATGAAAATAACTTCTTAATAACATCCTAACACGGAATTATTACTGCCTAATTCAGAACCTCATCAGAGACCCACTGCCCAAGACTCCCACTTAGTGGGATTTGGGAGGGTAGATGTATCCAACCTTATCCTCATAAGCAAAGAGGTTGTTTCCGAGATTTGTATCTGTGGGCCGTGACCTCCAGGTCACAAGGTAGCAGCTTTACCGTTGTGCTAAAGTTCACCCTCATAACAAATAATGGAGAAAATAATAGGAAATTTTAGAATTTTACTTAAATGATCGAGAAAGAAAACATTAATGATTTTTCCATCTCCTTGGCATGTGCAATGCTGTTGTTCTGCTTTCCTTTATCAAATTGTTTGCTTTTGTGATAGAAAATGATAGTTAGGCTTCCCATGAGGGGCACACATGAACTTTGAAATAAGATTATCAATCCAAAGCCTTGAAGAAAGCTTGCAAAACCTTCAGGCAAAGAATCAAGCTTTTCTTAATGCAATTAGGATGAAATGATCTCTCTTTCTCTCTCTCTCTGTTTGTCTAGCTAGCTAGCTAGCAGAAATATTGGTGTCTAATCTCGTCCGAACAAAATTATTGTGATTAAATAATATGTGGTATATGAGCAGGAATATGATTATAGCAACAAAATGTGACTTGTAGCTTAACAGGGAATGGTGCTAACTCATATAATTATAACATACATAAATGTTATGTATATAATAATTTGATCAGCAATATCATATTTGTGAGCTAGACAATATAATCCAGATGTACAGAAATTTACAGTCCCTTAATATTTTAAGACTACTCATATAATTCAATTTGCAAGGAGATAATATCAATAAGCTATGAAAATACTGAGAAAGTTCTGAAATTTTAAATTTATGCATAAGAAGCACAAGGTTGGAACAATTTTCCTAGATTATGGTTCTTCAGTTGCAGTGAGAAATCCTTTTGGTCATTTTCTTTTGGTCCACAATCTTCTACAATATACTTATATTTATATCTATTTTAGGTCCTTTCTTTCATGTTTGCTGGTGACTTCGGGATGGTTTTTATTGTGTTTAATTATATTTTAATTGTTATCTACTTTTAAAACTATAGCCTATCTGTAAACTATGTTTTCCCCATTAATCAGGTGATGCTGCAAAAGCATAATGCTGAAGCACATATGATTCAGTATAGAAATGGATTGCACTGCACTGCTAGGATATTGAAGACTGAAGGAGTATGGCTAATTGACCTTTAACTTCCAAAGGATAAAAATGGGTTATTCATTAAAATTCCACATAGGAATATAAAATATTGATAACTGCTAATTTGTATCAATGCTGGTTGATATGCTTTCTTCTGTATAAAATCTGGAAGCCTGGTCAGGGGTAGTTTATCATTATGTAGGCATGTAGTAGGCTCATTACTTGATTTCATCTTGTAATTTAGATTGAATATATTATTAATTATGAGACCATCACATCATTTAATAAGTAATAAAGTTATTTGGCCATTTGATATTTGTATTCTATTTCTGGAGTTTGACTGTAGGGGCTCACTAAATTTTGTTTTGAAACCTATTGATTATGACATGTTTTGTTAATTATTTGTAAAAACTGGCTATTCTTAACTTCACTTATTCAGTAAAGTCAGAAGGCACATATGTCCAAATGTCATATTTTCCTTTCTATCCTGTTCTGATGTTTTTCCTCTCAAATGGAAGTGTTTTTCTCTCCCCAAAACCCACATAACTACCTTTTCAATTTTGATTGATAAAGGTCCAAGAGTAGTTCACCTAAAAGCCTAAGTAGTTGGCCTGTTAATTGGAGACCCATGAATGATTTTATACCTATGACACTCCCTCACCCAAAAGTCTATTGGGTTTAAGTGTTGATAATAGATAAGGTATGTGCTCATTTTACTTTGTGTTGAATTTCAATTTTTTTATGAAGATTGGAGTGGCAATGGTGGAATTCTTGAACATAGTCACAGAGATTGATATGCAATGCTTTGTTTTTCTTTTTTAGTTTTAATTATAGATTTCAAGGGGATTGGTTTGAGACTTCCAAATGTAATTTTGCAATAACTCTTTCAGATCAAAGGACTTTATAGAGGAGCAACACCATCTTTTGTTGGGATGGCAGTCGAAGGATCACTCTTTTTTGGCATTTATTCCCAGACAAAAGTGTACCTTCAGGTATGCTTCAAAATGGCTTAAATGAGGTTTATCTTGATTTACATTGCACCAATCAGCACAACTTGTTATGAAATAGAGTTTTATAAGTTTTTAGTGATTTTGTGAGTGTATCATGTGTGATGTATCTTGTTTCTCTTAGCTTCTACTTTGTTTCCCTACACTTATCTAGGGGGGAATTCAAAGTGGGGAACCACGGCCTCAAGTGATAATACCATCTGCAGCATTTAGTGGTGCCATCATCAGTTTTGTGTTATGTCCAACAGATCTGATAAAGGTAAAGTGAACCTGCAGTGTGTCATTGGAACTTTTATTGTCCCTAACAACAATACCAATTTAAATTTGAACTTCTCCAGTGTAGGATGCAGATACAAGGTACTGACTCTTTGGTTCCTAAATCCAGTAGATACAGTAGTCCCCTTGATTGTGCCCTTAAAACTGTAAAAGCTGAAGGGGTGAGGAAATTCTGCAACATTCTGCAACACCATGATTAATGTGTTATAGCTGATGGCATTCCTTTCAGGTGAAAGGAATTTTTCGTGGAGGCTGTGCAACATTGCTTAGAGAATCTGTAGGGAATGCTGTTTTTTTCAGTGTATACGAATATATGCGCTATCACATGCATTCAAATATCAAAGCTGCTTCATCCAATCACAGCAACCTGGTTGATATTGGAGTTGGGATCATCAGTGGTGGCCTTGGTGGTGTGGCTGTAAGCATGTTGATAACTAGCATGTTTTTTTTTTTTTTTCCTGCTGTGGTTGACAACTAAACATGCTTTTGAATATTAAAGTACTGAACCTTTTTTTTTTTTTGTGATTTTTCTTGATCGTTCTACCAGTTTTGGTTGACAGTTTTGCCTCTTGACGTGGCAAAGACTTTAATTCAGACAGACCCTGATAAAAATTGTCCAAGAAATCCTTTTGGGGTCTTGAGTACAGTAAGCTCTCTAAATCTTTCTAAATTATTTCTTTAACCGCCAATCATTTATATATAAAGAAAAATATGTACCAAAAGTTGTTTTATTTGTGTAGATCTATCAAAGGGCTGGATTGAAGGGGTGCTATACAGGTTTGGGTCCTACTGTAAGTCGAGCATTTCCTGCTAATGCTGCAACGATTGTTGCATGGGAGTTAGCATTGAAAATGCTAGGCATTGAGCGTGACTGAGGTCGGTTCCTTTCATTTGCAATATGATGACTTTTTATTATCTGGCTTGCATCAAGTGGTGATTGCTGTTGTATTATTTTTGTAGAGTCTACCTAATTGCGGATAATACAACAAAGCTAAGGTAAGCTTTCATAAAGCCACTGTTCACCCTAGTTAAGCTTTGGACAAGATAATAATGCTTTTAATAGAATGTTTTTCCTTGGAAGAGTTTCTAATTTTCAATTTTTTGTCTTTTACTAGGACAGCATTCAGCATTGCATTTGAAGCTGGTTATTTAATTCTTTTTTCTTTATTTTAGCTGCCCTCTAGGCCTCTACATGCTTTTTCCCTTCCAATTTTTTGGATAGAAGTGTAGAACATTTCTATCTCTGGCATGAAAGTATTTTGTTAATGACCATTGAAGTTAACATTATTGGAAGTGTATGGTATGGCCAAGACAGAAAAGGCCACTTGTAACACCCTTCTACCCCAAGACACATTAACTTGTAATATTTTCTAAATACGTTCGCAGCGGAATTGAATTAAAAAGATGCATCGACTTTTTTTATAAAAAAAACTTATTTTGTGGTAAGAGTATTACATGCCAAATATTTGCAAACTTAAAAAAAAAAAAAAAAAAAAAAAAAAAAAAAAAAAAAAAAAAAAAAAAAAAAAAAAAAAAAAAAAAAAAAAAAAAAAAAAAAAAAAAAAAAAAAAAAAAAAAAAAAAAAAAAAAAAAAAAAAAAAAAAAAAAAAAAAAAAAAACAGATTAATAAAAAACGTAACTCCATGTTAAAAAATCTTGGCACTTCAAAGTCCATACAAAAACATATTAAATAAAATATGGTAAAAAACTACGTATTAATTTAATCCTTAAATAAATGAATGAA
This sequence comes from Glycine tomentella, assembly GCA_007407185.1. Lineage (NCBI taxonomy): Eukaryota > Viridiplantae > Streptophyta > Magnoliopsida > Fabales > Fabaceae > Glycine > Glycine tomentella. Next base: position 322,756 of record PYAF01003075.1, read on the forward strand.
ACATGTGTCCCAATGTTACATTGTTTCAAGCATCCATAATTCTAAAATTAATAGTAATATAAAATGGAGACCTAAGCCTCTTATGTAGCATCATCATCATAACCTTACAAAGACTCACCTACAAGAGTGACATTCAGCCCAAATACAAACAAAACAAACAGACAAGGAGTGAGATACATTTCACAATAAATTTTAAACTCTCAAAGATATAAGATACATTTATAAACAATTACGTTCCACAACACAAGCATGTCTCATCCAAATCAAACATTCCATACACAAAGTCACACATAAAATGCGATGTACTTAGACTTGTAGACTCGTATGCATGTGGCATCATTTTGGAAAATACTATGAATGTAACCTGAGAGTCCATGTAGTTAATAAATTGCCACACATGGGCATCCTGACACCATTCTCACCGATATGATATTGCCAGCAGCGCTTTAGGGTGTTTCAGCCTTGCAAGGATACTCCAACACATGTGATCAGCATGAACTTAAAGGAGATTTCAAACTGTTGCACCCCTAAGGTCCAAGTCATATGTCAACTCATTCATGACTTACTTGGTTAGGTTCATAAATGTCTTTCACTTCAAAACACATATGCATAACATGATACATGGTTCATGGACAATATGCACATGGTTTATTTTCAAAATCCCTTGGAGATTCCTATCCCGTAGGAATTAGGTTCTCCTAACATTTTTCGCAACACATACAGATATCATGACATATTACTTTCACATATACTTGTGGACATCATGCATTTAGTCACAATATCAATCATGGGCACATTCATTCATTTACACAGCAATATCATTATATCACTTAATTCGTCAAATCATAAATATAAACGTCATGCATCGTACTATCACTAATTATGATATCAATATTACACACTCATTTTTCCTCCTACATTGCTATGACCTTCATATAGTATAATAATCGTGTCGTACTAATCCTATTAAGTTGGTTCTTATCTTGTTAGAAAGATAAGACAGTTATCTACAACTTCAATGTTGACCTCAAAATCCATTTCAATCATTTAGGAACCTAAAATTAGGAAATATACAAATTGATCGGATAATTCTGACAGCTTAACCTTTACTCACTAAAATTGCAATATTTGGAGTTATATAAATCTTTTTTTTGAGTGAAATCAAATCCCTTAGCTATATAACATCTAGGGATACAACTCTTATCAAGAACACAAAGTCTAATTCTATCATTCAAGTACACGTTTTGGTGTTCTAAGTTAACGTTTTCTATCAGAAAATCAGCACATGCATCTAACATCAATTATCAAATTCAATTTCAAGAATATCAAAATGGAAGAAAGGGTTTCATGAGGTTATTTGCCCAATGTGGAATGTAGAGCGTTTTTTTCATGATCAAGTGACCTACTCTGAAGTTGATTTTCTCTAAGATAAAAGTTGATTTTGGTTTCTAAGGTGTGTGAATGAATTGTAGCCTTTTCAGCATATTTTTCCAACGTCGCAAAAAACACCTCATAAGGACAACTATAACTCAAGATATGACGTGATTTATCTAGAGTTGTCATAAATAAAACTAACACTAGACTTAGACAACTTTTCAAACATTTTAACTATAAGAAGTTAATCTAATACTCTTCTAACACCAAATATAATATAATATAATAAAGGCGACGATGACAACAACAAAAACAATAATATACACAAAATACACATGTGTATAGGAACATACACTGACAACACAAGTTCATGCTTAGGACAAACCAATAATACACAAATAATTAGAGAAAATATAAAAGAATGGGCCTAATAAGAGTTCTCCTTATAGTATATTCCTAGTACTCAAAACTTGGAGTGTAACATCACTTGTTTTTGGTTGATTAAACTGTTAAGTGCTAATTGGTGCTAAATTTTATCAGTTTTATGACCTCTCCGCAGCATGAGTTTAGTGTAAATATGTTAGGAGTTCTACATTGAGTAGAATAAAAGACTTAATATTGTACTTAAGGTATGAAACTCTCTCACCTAACAGATTAGTCTTTTGGGTTGGACTCATCTCTTATGCTTAAGTCTTAATAATTGGTGATTTTATTGAGAGATGGACTATGGAAAAGACTATCTATAGATTGGATTAAGATGTAAAAGTGAATATTGATAGGTGAGTCATGTTGTCAAAGGGAAAAAAGGCTACTACCATTGTGTCAATGTCGAGAGAATGAAAGTTGTAGTTAGTTTGGTAATGTTAGGAATCTCATAGAGTAGAATAAAAAACTTAATGTGGTACTCAAGCCATGAGACTCCTCCACTTAAAGACTGTTTTTTTTTTTTTTTTTTGGATTAGACTCGTTTTTGGGAGGTCACCATGTTATTGGTGCAAAGTATCTACTGGTTATGACGATAACTAACTTCCGACGGAGCAAACATGGATAATCACCTTTAAGTGTGGTGTCCCCTTTCAACTACATTTTTTGCATATTCAAATTTGAATCCTTGTTTAAGATATCCAAGTTAAGCTTTGTTAAAAGTTATAATGAAAAATACACAGGGAGAGTAGTGGAAAGAAAAAAAAAGAGAGCAGGGGAGATAGGAAAAAAGAAGAAAAAAAAAGAGCAGGGGAGATTTGGAAAAAAGGAAAAAAAAAAAAAAAGAAGTGATGATTAAAAATAAAATCTTACTGAAGTATTTTTATTTTTCTTGGGCTCGATATGGCTATGTTTGGTTTACAGTTTGACCTCTTCTAACTTATGATTGCCCATTAAATTTAGTTTAGTGATATGTTTGGTTTCTCTTAAAAGTTTGTTTGCAGTTTGCACATTATATTTGGTTGAAACCAAGTTTCAATTGAAAACAATACCAAAGATGTTTTTACAAACGCACTTTGCAAATGAAATCTATTCAAATTTAAGTTTTTAAACTTTAATCAAAACATCTACTGTGTCGTTAACCTATTATAATAATTTGACCTTCGGGATGAGTAGACATAGAAAATATCTATTTGCGGGTGCTCGCCTTCTCCCGTCCCGATTTAACAAAAAGATTGATTTGATATGTAAATTCTAGACTCTTGATAATTAAAATTATAATAATAGTTAAATTATAAAGTTGAGTTTACAATTTGTAATAACTATGAATTAGTTCTTTAATTTCTTTTATAAGGTTTTAGTGTTTATATTTATGTATTATATACATACATATATGTGTATGTGTGTGTGTGCACGTGGAAAAAAAAAAAAAAAAAACTAGACGGGTTACTCAATTTTGTTCATACATTTTGTGCTCTATCCCTGAGTCTATCATCTGATGAGTATTTGTGTCTTGTTCAAATGTTCTGGTTCATTCCTTAACATATAGTTGCAATTTTAGCATTGATAGGTTACCATGGTGCCCGTCTTAGTTCGTTTACAAGCTCATATGTCATATGCTCGATGTTTAATATTTTAATCGTAAAGTTGAGGCCCGATGGTTTTATTTATTCAAATTGTGTACTGTGCATCATCCATTTTTGGCTCAATTTGCACCCCATTCCTGTGAACGTTGGAAATAAACATATATAATTGCACAATTGGGGAGACATTGAACACCTAAAAGCATCTTTAATGCAGTTCTTGGCACATGATCTTATGGGCAAGAACCGTTCTTGCAAAGAACTCCAACTAGAGTAGCAAGAGAGATTTCTCCATGGTGGAAGATTCTTTCACAAGAACTCTCAAAAACATTTTTTTTTTTAAAATCATTTTTTAATGTCTATTTTTCTAATTGATTCATAAATATATTTAAGTGATATTTTTTATGGAATTCACATGAAATGTCTTAAGAATCCGAAGTAGGATCTATCTCTAAAGTAAAAAAGAGAAAAAAAATTACATCTTATGTGACACCATTAAATTCCATAAAAAGTGATATAAGAATTCAATATGGGTTCTACCACAAAAATACTGTAAGTGGCGATTATTGACCATAAAAAGGTGAAATTGTCAGCAAATAACAAACTAACAAGTTGGACAAGATTTCCTTTTAGCATCAAAGAGTGTTTGATTTGAGATTTCTTCTTCTTCTTATTATAAAAATATTTTTATTTTTAAAGGTTTGGATTTTAAAAAATATTATTGCTTTCTGTTTTTATTTTCTTTTTTATCCTTTTTATATAAACTTTTGAAAATAGTAAATAAAAAACATGATAATTTTTGTAATTAAATACAAACAGAAAATATTGTCAAAAAATGATCTCTTTAATTGAAAAGGCTGGAAAAACTATCAATGGAACAATTTCCTAAGTTATAATCCATATTGCAGATGTTGTGTATCACATTATATATAAGAGATGGGCCATGGCATGGGAGTATACTAGAAGCAAATTAAAATGACTAAAACTAATTAAAATAATTTGGATCATATATGTTTAGGATGAGGTTTCTTCGCACTTGAAAAGAGCAACCTAATTTATACTTTGTCAGGCAACTTGACTAAAAAGATTTTTAAAAAATTGAGTCTGACTTTATTGCTAAATAGGTATATCAAACTAAGCCTCACATAAGTTAAGTCGTTTAGGTTTCTAACAGGTGGTTTGGCCTATTTGTACCACTGCCACAACCTTTTTTTTTATGAATTTTTATTTAAATTTAACTTTTCTAATTTAAGGAAGTTGTTATCCAACAGAAGAATAAAACTCGGTATTTAGCCTCATATATTATCTCCTTCCATTCCCCTTCATATATATTTTTTTTTCATTTGATCTCACCATTTTATTCTACCTAAACTTGGAGGCAGTATCATTTTAGTTTCTGAATTTAATGAAAAAATAGTTGATGAATATATAATCTATCATTCAAGTTAAAAATCCTTCCCTTAAGTATTTTCTCTATTAACTTTTGAAGCATCCTACATGGAATGTTAAATGCCTATGTGGCTCACAAGTGATATGTTAGTACAATTCTTATGGCAATCAATCTACTTCACATGTGCAGGACTATTTAAAGAGTTCAAGGACTAATTTGATTAGTGAATTTAGTACTTGTCATGTTGGTCCTTGAAATTGATATTTATTGTCAAATTAGTCCTTGAATTTAATAAAATTCAAAATAGCCCCCTGAATATGCATTATCTCCTTTTCATTAGTCGAAATATTAAGACGTTTGTTATCTTTATCGAAATGTCTTAGTTATCACCTTAAATTCCTTCATGGAGCACATGCACAATGCAAGGAATGACTTTCATGTCTTAGTTAGTAGGGACTAAAGGTTTTCACTTCCATATTCGTCGCACGTCCACTTTTTGCTGCTTATATATGATAATTATCTCTACCTTTTGTTGAGTATGGAATGAGTGGTTAGCATGATGCCATATTTCTTAGGACTTAGGGTTATGTTTCTCGACATCGCAGAGCATGGTGATTATCTCCATCTAATGCGTGGCGAAGGAGTTAACCTTATGGCTCAATTCTACTATTTATGCTTTGAGTATATGTGAATATGGGATTATAGAAAATGATAAATATGAAGCTAAGGTGTACAATCCTGATCCTTGCTAACTAAGACATAAATGTCATTCCACATGTATGCCATGAAGGCACTTAAGGTGCGCTAACCAAGGCATCGTGTTAAAGGTAACATGCATGAGTTAATGTTTGGAATAGTTATAAGGTTAACTTGGTAGATGAAGGAAGAAGTGAGAGGGAGAAGTTATGGATTCAAATTCCTCAACTTGTTTACTATTTTAGGTATTTTTTCCCAAACAAAATACTAAAATGAGTGGTAAAAAAAAATATTTATCAAAATGATTTTTTTTGGCCACGTAGAATGCAAGAGGCATCATCTTGTGTAGCGTTATGATTTTTTAAGTTGATTATTTTTACAACAAATGTAAAAGAATACTTTTTTTTCATCAGTTGTAAAAATAATTAATGTAAAAAAGTAACCATTGATAGTTTGTTTGAGGAAAATAACCTATGACAAATAAATAGTTTGTTTGACCATCTATTTTGGTATTTTGTATGGAAAAGATCCATTTTTTTAAAAAAAAAAAAACAAATTTCTTCCACTAACATTCTAACAAAACTAATAACTAAAATTTGTTGATAAAAAAATGAGTTAATGTTTGGACTAATGTGAAAGATGAATTAATAACTTTGAATTTTTTTTTAATTTCGTCAAATTTAGGGACTAACATGATAATGAGTACCAAATTCAGGGATTAAATTGAATGGTTTGCGTCTTTTTACATCTATCCTAAACTCTTTAAAATAGTTTGTGCACGTGGGAATTGTACAAATGAGTCATATGTGTGTCACATAAACACTTAATTAAAAATGTTAGATGTTCCATTAGAGTTAATAGAGAAGATTTAATGGGAGAAAATCAACCTAAATGACATATTATAAATTATTAAATTTAGAGACTAAAATAATATCTACCAAATTCATGAATAAACTTAGGGATCTACTCTCCAAATACATCTCAATTGTGTGGTCTTCTCTTATCACTAGGCTTGGTGTGACAATTTATAGATGCATTGCCTCCCATTAAGAGACTAATCCCTTGAAAGGCTTGAACTGTCCTTACTTATGTCGGGCATCATGGGAATAAAACTTTGAACCTATTAGATTACCTACTCTACCCTTCTCCTATGAAAATTTCAAAAATTATTATTAATTAATAATATAATGAATCACAATCTGAAAACCAAAAACAAAGATCTTTACAACAGGGCTGAAAGAGCAACCAATTTCTATCATATGTTTACCAGTAAGCAACTAATTAAGGTATGGGTGTTTAAAATCTAAACTCATCACATTTAATTGAATTGGTTTGATTTGATTTTTATTAAATTTATAATTAATTTTAAATCAAATTAATCCAATTAAGATTTGTTTAATTTAATTTTGGCTATTGAATCAAGTTACAAAAACTATTATACTATTTTTTACAAAAAATCCTCATATGTTACCTTTCTTTTAATATTAGATTTTGAATCTTATAATGCCACAAACTAAAAGTTTTTATTCTTCGCATTGATATTGTTTTTAATTAATATATAGCTTTTTTATTACAATGATAACTTTACATATCTTATTAATCTACTTTGAACATGATAAAGAATTTTAGAAAGTATAACTAAAGGCACTGAATAAAAGTCAAAATAAATGAAAAAAAGGACAAAAATAGAGTAAATGTTTATATACTAAGTCTAAAATATATAAATTTAGAAGTTTAAAAATAAAATTTAAATTAAGTCTAAGTTAAATAGAGATAAATAAAATTGAACTAATTGTAATTAATTATGTTTGGGTTTAAAGTGAAATGCATCAATTAACTAAAGTAATATGAATTAATTTAATTAGTTTGATTAAGATTATTAGGTCGATCGATTAAGTTAATCTAATTTGATGAACATGATTGTAGAGTAAGGAATGTAACTCCAAAGTTTTCAGCGACATTTTCAAGGAAATTCAATGTCATATATATCTCCTCGCAAAAAAATGTCACGTATATACTAAATATACTAATGGTTAGATTAGCCCGCATTTGTATTTTTTTAGTTTCATGGAGCACATTGCCTCATTATTTATCTGATAGTTGAAAATTGTTTTTTTAGAAGTAGAAATTACAAAAGTGATTTTGTATTCTTTTTTTTTTTTAGTAAAGTCTTCTTCATCCATAGACATATATTAAACCTTTCTTAAAAAATTCAATTTTTTTAAAAGAAAAAATTCAGCTATCTATCAACTGTATAATTTTTTTTTATAAAAATAAATAAATTATCGGTTTAGATTTTGCAGGTCAACATTAATAAATGATATATTATCTTAGCAAATAATTTCACTGGTGTAGAATGTATATATATATATATATATATATATATATCACACAAATATTGATGACACATCAAATATTAATTAGTATAGTAGATTTTTTTTAATTTTTGTTAGATATAAATTAGAAAGAAAAAAATCTTTCATCTTTTTTACTTCTTTAAAATGGGATAAAAAATGAAAATTGGTTTTGTAGAGAAGCAGAAAAGGAAAATTTGACTTTCATACTCCAAATTGTTTAAAAATAAATCACTGCTTGATCTTTTTTTCTTCATTGGATCATAGCTTGCCAGAGTTTTTAAAAAAAAAAAGTTTTATTTTTCATATGATTTTAATTTTTCGTTGAATCGTAGCTTCCCAAAGTTTTTGACATAAATGAAGCATCTTCATAATTAATCAAATTTGTACGTCTTCACACAAATTATCACGTTTAGCTTCCACATCTCTTATACATTTAACGTGAGTTCTTAGGTTTCAAACATTTCCAAACATGCTAGTACGTACCCATTAATTTGTAACTTGTCGTATATAGAAAAAATTAATGAAGTCAAGTTTTGTCCAACAAAGATAAATATGCATAAGTGAAGATGAAATTGGAACTATGGTCTAGGCTGAGACATAGGATTAAAACACATATTAGTATTTTCCTTGTCTGAAATTATTAATACCTAAATGCTACATTGGACATTTAGCTAATCCAAAACAAGTAAAATTAATAATATTAGTATATATAACAAAGGACTTTTTCTGAGTTTGTTAAAGGTCGCTACTATATACATGCTTCTGGTGGTAAAACATCCAATATTATTTGTAAATATGAAAAAGTATTTCTATATGCTACTTAATTATACCAAAGTTATATTGTTGTTCAAATGATATAAAAATCTAAGCCTATGCAGCTAATCTAAGTCCATTATATTTTAACAAATACGTACTGTTATTTTTTTAAAAGAAGAAAGGATATATCAAATTACTTTTGATATAATTCTTTTAACACATTTGGACTAACATTTTTTAATTTGATTAATTATTTGATGGTGCTAACTTGAATTGTTTCATCACTTGGAGAAAATTTATGGTACAATTAATATTATGGGCATTTGGCAATACTACTGAAAATAATGTCCTTCCAAGATATCAGAGATATTGTAAAACTAATAAATTGAAGAAATAGACAAAAGAAACAAATATTTGCAAAAAAAAAAGTCATGTTCAAATAGGGTTTGGTTCAAAGGCTAAGGAATTAAGGTAAGGGAGGGGAAGGTTGGATTTTAATTGTGAGGAGGGGCTTTATCCTCTCCTCCAAATTTTCCCCACATTGAAGGGGTGGCAAAAAAGAGTGAGGGGAGATTTTGACTCCACTTTTTTCTTTCTTTTTCTTCAAAATTTTGAATCAAATTAATGAGTAAAATGATCAAAATCTCTCCCCCTCCCTTTATTTTTGAACTAAACAAGGAACTAAAGTTCCTCCTCTTATCACTTATTATCTTTTAACCAAACCATGAAACTCATTAAAATTCCTTCTTTCCATTTCTCTCAAACCAAAATATAATAAAAGTTCTAATTAAGTGGAAATATCCTTTCATAATTGTAACTAACAGCAACAATCTTTGCATATGAAAATCTTGACAGAAGAAATCATTGTCGATGGTAGCTAGTCAACTGCATTTTTGCGACGCCTCTCATTATGCCCAGCCAACCGCGTTCTACAACTCCTCTTTGAGTCATCAAATTCTGATAGCTCATGGAATCTGAAAAACAGCATTTTGAAGAAAAGTTAGTTGACTTGGAAAATTTTATAGACGTTGATTTATTTGCCCAAATGGAGATCAATATATCCTTTTCAGTTGATTTTGTTTACACCGGGACAGGATCAAATCTCCCCTCCAATAGTCCAAAGGAGAAAGTTTATGTACTACTATACTGTCAATGTACCAAGTGTGATCATACCAGCACAAATACACCAAATATTATCAGTGCACACAAAAAAATAGAAGGAATTGAAGGACGTGCGTTGTGATATAAATAGGGATTACCCTAAATTATGCATCAAGATTGTCAATAGTATTGGATGGTACTGGTTAAAATTAACCAACAAAACCGATTGTGTCTTTCTCAACCTAATGAATCAAAGTGGTGATTCCAAATCTAAATGGTCAAAAAGTAAAAGTCTATTCAGAAAAAATCTATTAGCCAATTAAGATACATTTTTTGGGTGAACTCAAAGTATGTTCAGTCGAGAGCCAAAAATCATCCGATAGATGTTTTTCCATACATACGAATTTGAGATTAAATTAATCTTTGACCAAATGCTTAAAAAGGCAATGTTAATTACCAACAATGTCTTATCATGTTAGTGCTAATTAAGATATATATTGATTTGAGATCATTCCCTACCTATATTAATATAAACAGAATATAAAAAAATATAAAAAATAAAATAAACAGCTGGTCAACTATGATAACCTAGCTTAGTGAAGAATTACCTTAGTGAAAAATGTTATAGTAGAATTATTGGCTTTGAGCACATTAATTTCGTCATTGGTTTCTAACTTTTTCTATAATATTATATAAAATGTGCATTCTATAATCAGGGTAATGTGGATTGTGGGGAATCCTCCGTACCCAAGATTTTCCGTTTTTGTAGTTGCTAAAAAATAAAAATAAAGCAATACAAGAAGTCTCGACTAGTTTAATTAACACACCTAAGTCTGCTGAATAATCCGAAGAAGAAACAAAATACTTGGAAACGAAAGAAGCAGAGAGTGAGTTTTTGGCGCAAGACACAAGATTTCCCTTCCAATCATAAGCCATATTCAAATTGAAGGGTTTTCTCCCTTCCTCAAAAACTAGCTAGGGCTGCTTGAAAGAAGAAAAAAACAAAACATATACATAACTAACAAAAACTCTACTCAAACCTTTTCCCTCAGCCAGAATTCACAGCAAAGATAAAAACTTCAATGAAAGATATATGCAAACAATAAGTACACTCATAACCAGATTCACAAGATTCATTTTACTACTTGAGACAGATAATTAATTAGGGTTTCTCAACCTGCTACATTGTTGGCAAAACCTTTGTTGCAGCCCTGCCATGTGTACGGAAGGAGCCTTGGCATGGTACTCACAAACCTTGTGTCTTCTGTGGTACTGCTTAGCTTCACTCAGATCAGCATCACAATTGTCCACTTGGCAAGGTGTCATTGAGCCCCCACCTTTGGACCCTCTCTTTCCATAGAGATCTCTCATTACTCTCTTATTCCTCCTTCCATCTTCTTCAAAACCCATCTCACTCACCACCTCTTCTTCTTCTTCTTCTTCATTATCATCATCTTCTTCGTACCTCATGACCCTTTTTCCCTCAGACCTGCTTGTGTCCATAGTAACTTCCACAGAGATCAAGAAGAAGTTTATGATAAAAGAAAAAAAAAAGGACTCAGAAGTTACTTAAGGAGACATTACAATAAATAGTTGATATAAATACTTAAAACTCAGAAGGGTAAATAGGAATGAATGATATGAGAGAATTAATGAGTGAGGACCACCACATAGGGTCTTCTTGGTCTTGGTCTCCATTTTTTTTTTTTGTTGTTGACAAATAGGGGTAACAGTAAAATGGTCAGAAACAAAAAGTAGCTATAAGCCTTAGGCCTTAGGTGTGTACGATTCAAGAAAACCTAGCCAAGAGGCTACAGACAAGACAAAACAAAAACAAACCAAACCCTTGTTCTTGTTCTTCACTCTTTGCTAATTTACCATCTTGGACTTTTCTTTTAGGCAAGAGTTTTGAAAAAGATAGTGATAGCTAGGTAATTGGAGCAACACTGATTCTTTTTCTTTTTTTTTTGTGAAAAAACATGTGCCTTATGTAGTGGTCTAGTGGTTCTCATTTGTCCAAGTCATCACCCTCTTTTAAAAACTCGTTATTTTCCTTCCATGGCGGCTATAGTTCTCATCACTCCATTTGTATAGAATCTAAGGAAGCGAAACGGGGGCAAAAAACATAAAATTAAACAAAAGGTTTTCTTACTCTAATGAAGTTGATTTTTTCTAATCTTATTTTTAAGGTCTAATTATTTTTTATTATTACACTCTGAAGAAACAAAAATGGAACTAAATACCTTTCCCTTACAGGAGAATGAGAATAACTCCACATTTTTTAACGGAAAACTTTTTGAGGTCTTTCCAACGCTGTTTCTCGGCGGCTCTTGCTGTCAATTTTGGATGAAATTTCTTAATTGACCAGTGTAAAAAACAATATGGAAAAAAGGTAAGACAGTACAATAATAATTATCATCTCCCTTTCTATGTAGGGTCCAATCATGTATGTTTAAGATAATAAAAAAAATTCAACATCAAAAGATTATTTTTGAATTCCAATTTATTATAAACAAGTTATTAATACACAATTTTATCAGTATGTCACTGCTAATTTTGATATATGTTTAAAACAATATTAAAAAAATCCAACAAGTAACTAATATTAAAATCAAACTCATATATTATTATCTTTAATGTTAGATTTTAATCAAAATTTTTTAGCTTAAGATCTGATTTTTACTATATCTTTTAATAAAAGAGATGAAGAGATCTCTAACATGAAGAATGAGTTCTTGTAGAAGATATTTCAAAATCTACACGTTGTTCAAAAAAGAATAAATTGTTTCTTTCTTTTTCTTTTTTTAAGATCTAAAAATAAGATCTACCATTAAAAAAAAATTAAAAAAATCTTAAAATATCTTTAATCTTATATAGTATTATATGATACATCAAAAAATGATTTAAAATTCTAATTTAAGATCTATTACTAATGCTCTTAGTTTTGATAACAGTAGAAGTCTTGCTTGAATTATATTTCTTTATGTAGTCTCTGTTGCATTAGTCCTTTTTTTTTCTTTTTGGGTCTATGATGATAGTCCTTCTCGTTGGGAGGAAAGTGATGGTGTGTGGCGTGTGCATCGATTCCAACCTCTACCAGATATTGCATTTGCATTATTGAAAGGAAAGAAGATATGGTGCTTGGTGAATTGATTTAAATAGCTTTGGCCCCATCTGGCTACTCCACGTGTTACGTACGAATGTCTAGAACTATTGGACAGTTTTGGAAATTTTATAGTTTTTGTCCATGTACTTAAAAATGATATTTAATACAGGTAGGGTGTTGGTCATAATCATTTTATTCAACCTGTGACATGTAAAACGATAATAGTTTTCTTAAAAATAAATACATGTATTTAATAATTTATGACTCTAATATTTAATGTTAGCAGCTTCCACTTTAGTAGAAAATCAAGTGCGCTGTGGAGCAAAATGGCCAGCTAGAGCTAGCTCTATACACACAATTACACACATTGGTTACCATCCTTATAACTTGCACTATCTTCCTCAAGGACCACCTCTATTCATTACCGACTTTAATGTTGGTCCCGCTTTGTACGATGGAAACTGGGAGCATGAAATTGAATTTTGTTAAATTATTATTACATACTGAGAGGAGAGTTCTCAACACAAAATCCAAATATATCCAATGTAAGTATGTAACACCCATATATCAATTCTCAACGTGCGTTCAGAGAGAGAGGGAGTTGACTGGATGCAAACAAAAATTGAGTATCTAAACTTTTGTGCAATGGGAGGGGTATAACAACATGAAGATATTTATCAATGGATCTCAAATGTGAGCTGATCATGTGATCAAATAATAATGGTTAGGAAATCAAGGAGGGTTAAACATTGATGTTATTTTCATCAATGGATTACAAGCACAATCACACAAGTAAATATGACATTATATTTCAATCTAAAATCTTAAAACATTAGGTTTTTTATTCTTCTTTACTTGTATAAGCTGTTCAACTTTCACATTTCTACTCAATGTGGGACTTTACTTTCAGATTTTACTTCAACCACTACTATAAAATATGGATCCATCATGAGTCATTAACATGGTTCTAGGAAAACTGATGAAGACATTTTTATAAATAAATTGTTATTGTTAATATCGATTATAAAAAAAACAATGTTATAAGTCTACCTTAATGTCGATTACTTTGAAATCGACGTTGTGTGTGTGAAGTTAATATTAATTTTTTTATAAAAATTGATGTTGTTAAAATCGATATTGTCAATGTTATGTTTATAATATCCAATTTTGCATAGGAGAGAGTCATTTATTCCCCCTCTCTCTTGGTTTATTAGGTTTGTTTCTGCGTTGGACGTTGTAATGTATATTTATTGTTTTCAATTTTTTTAGCATCATTATTAACTTATTTATAAGAAAATATGCACATGCATGACTAATGTATCTAATTTCAACTATTTTCACATGCACACTTGCACTACTTCAAATAAATAATTAGTAATGCTAAAAAAATTATAAACAATAAATATGTTAAAGTATTCAACACATCTAATTAGAAATAATTTTGATAGAATGTCTTCGATTACATTCACGTGACTCTAACATCTTATGACCAAAATTTACCATTTCACAAATTTGATAAATTAGAATGATGAAACCATTTAAAAAAAATTATAAGTATTAAAATGAAATCATTTCAATTAACATGTCATAGCATCATCTCAATCAACATTAACAAACACATCACACATTTTTGTTAACATATTTAATCTTTACAAAAATAAAACCATTCAAAAACATAAAGAACCAAAATAAGATTTTTAAAATTTAATTTACCAAAATAAAATAAAAAAAATACTAAAACATAAAGGACCAAAGTAACACTTGACTTTTTTTATTTTTAATATCAAGTTTCAATAAAGATCATTCTAGAAAAATAAAATCTTTTAAATGTCATTAAAAGAATTAAATAACATTAATAAACTTTCTTAATCCCATATAAATTAATTAAGTTTTCTTATATTTATATTTAGGTCCGAAAGGTGTATATGAAATACGACAAAGTGATAAATTAAAGCAAGCAGCAAATTTTGGACAGATTTGGCGTAATTTATTCGTGAAGTAGGATTTCAATTTACCTAGTTGCAAGAGCATCAACAAGGTTGATGTTGGTTAAAGAATTATATTATTTTCATGTAATTTAATTCCATATTTCGAGTCTGAAAAATGTTAGAATAAAAATAATACCAACTTTATTGTTTTTAATCATAATACCAACTTTATATATATATATATATATATATATATATATATATATTGTGTGTATTAGGTTAATTAATTGAAAATCATATTAAGCTCCATAATATGCAATAAAGACTATTTAACCACTCATTCCTTTTTATAGTTATTTTAACGCAAAGATGAGACATTTAAATATAAAATAAATAAAGATAAAAATATTTATATAAACAACTAAATTAAGTAATTTAATGTAGAAATAACACTAGATTAACCATTATAAAAATGGACAGTGTAAGATGTCGATATCTTTACTTGTAATCTAAGTACTCCTGGACCTAAATTGATAACTAATTACATCATTTCAATTTTATTAAATAAAGCAAATGATAACTTCTCTCAAATACACAGGCGGAATTAGGAGGATTAAGGTGTGCCATTGCCTCCGCTAAAATTTGAAGAAAAAAATTAAAAAATTAATAAATGAAAAACGAAAATGAAAGAAAAAAATATTAAAAAGGGTAAAAGGGGAAAGAAAAAATATATAAAAAATGTAGTAAAAAAAAGAAAAGAAAAAGAAAAAAATTAAAATAATAAAAAGGAAAGAAAATATAAAAAAGGAAAAAATATAAAAAAAAAAAGAGGAAAGAAAATGTAATAAAAAAAAAGGGAAAGAGAGATCACAGAAAAAGAAAAAAGGAAAGCAAGATGATAAAACAGAAAAAAAAAAAGAGGAAGAGGGAGAAAGAACACTATTAAAGAAAAATATCTGGACATAAAAACACATATAGGAGAAATAAGAGACACAAATCCCAAGAGAATAGAAAGAGTAAAAAAATTGTTTCATTTGGTAGTGAAAGAGAAGGGTTTCATGTATCCTTTTATTCCTTTCTCTTTTCCTTTTTTCCTCTTTCTTCTCCCCTTTATGGGTGCTATTGTTACTATTCTAAAATAAAATAAACTGTTATTTGCGCCTCTTGTTTTTACACATGCACCCTCTACCATGTTGGGCTAAGTTCGTTTTTGTTAAATATGAAACAAAACAAAAAATATATATAATCTACTATTTACACTCCTTTTTTTACACACACACCCTCTATCATGTTGGGCCTAGCCCATTTTTGTTATAAATAAATAAATAAAAACTACTATTTACAAGTGGTTCTTTGTTTATATGTTTTTTTTTTGTTACTATTCAATAGCCTGGAATTGTCAACAATGCTAAAATATTAGGAGTTTGAGACTATATTCTAGATTATGTTTTAAAGTAGATTATGTTTTCTTTGTCATCTTATTTTTTTGGGTTACTTTATATATATATATATATATATATATATATAAGTTTCAGTTTTGGTTTCGTTAAAGTTGATCTTGACATTCCTAAACATTAACTTGTACTCACTCTTCCAATTTTTACAACAACTACTGAAAGATCTTTCTCAACTATAAAAATAATTAAAATCATATTTTGAAATAGAATGGAAGACCAACTTCTTAATGATTCTTTGATTACATACATTAAAAAATAAATTATTTTGAGTTTTAGCATGAATTCAATTATAGATGATTTTAACAATATAAAAATAGGTAGAGTAAGAATCAAGTAAACTGATTTTAATTTCTATAATAAATTTTTTTAATTTTTTATATATTAAATTTGTATTATCTTCAGAACATTTTTTTTTATGATATAATTTTTTTTATATTTGTTATCTCTCAATAAAATTTCTTGTGGCCGTCAGTGCCCAAATATCATATAAAATTTTGGTTACCAGTAATTGCAAGTTTGCAACCCTGACCGAAGAGAGAGAGAATGTGTTGTGCGGAATCAATTTTCAGTTCCATAGCATTGGCCCATAAGTTCCCACACTGGATTGAAACTTACAAACAAGAGAAATTAAAAAAAATTCTGGCAGCCCATGTGCATCAATTGGCACTGACTTAAAGAACCCTCATTCCACAGTAGCTTGAGCTTTGAGCCCCTAAAATACGAGATGCAAATCTTCAATTTGGTAGCTCAAGTTTGATCAATGGCTACTGACTTAAAGGACCCCATTATTGGTCTAATATAGCTTGACAAGGCTTAGGCTACGTTTGATTTTTCATTTGGGGTGTTTTAAATTTAGTGACATGATTAGTTATCCTAAAAGATAGGTTTGCATATTAAAATTTTACCTAAAAACTAGTCTCGTAAAAACAAAACTTGAGTTACTATTGCAAACTTTTATCCAAATTAACATACACTTAATTAGTGGCTTTCCCTATATTAATGAGATTTCATTTTTTTAACACTTATCACCTACATGTGAATATTAATTAGTTATATAGCTTTTATATATTACTATAATTTTAGTTTTTTTACAATTGGCACAACATTCTCTCATTTCTTAAATGGTAAGCAGAGAATTGCTGTGGCATGCCAATTCCTTCCAGCATTGCTTAATTATTTTATTACCTATTCAAAATGTCACATTGTTGTTTTCCACCACAGTTAAATTTGAGGGAGGACTACCTGCTACTATGGATATTTCTCATTGGAATGGCAAAACATGGCTCCCACTATCATTATCATGACGTTACAAGATATATGCTGAAAGACTTTTATATAAGCATATGAGACGTATATATATTAAACAAATAAATTATTAATTATTGTTGTCAATGT
Source organism: Glycine tomentella (assembly GCA_007407185.1). Classification (NCBI taxonomy): domain Eukaryota; kingdom Viridiplantae; phylum Streptophyta; class Magnoliopsida; order Fabales; family Fabaceae; genus Glycine; species Glycine tomentella. The sequence goes on from PYAF01003075.1 coordinate 340,322, forward strand.
AAAATAATTATCTAGTACGTAAATTTGTATAATCATTTGTAAAAGATGATAATATGTCATGTATATGTATTTAAATATAGAAGTTGGTGGCCAGTTGGTGACTGAGAAGTCAATCCCCACTGTTTTATTTCCACGAGAAACCATCAAATCTAAACTAAAAAACAGAAAACCCAACAATGATGTTATGGTAATTTTCATGGGATAATGGGTATATCTTGACTTCTTAGGTCAAAATATGAAATAATATATAAGTAGATACAATATATGAAAATTGTAGTTAAAGGTACTTATAGTTTTCCAAATTTGAACAAGCAGAGATACAAAGTAATACTACCTAATTAAAACACTGGTAAGGTTTGGATTTAACTACTTTTTAGTTGTACAGCTATGTCTAATTGATAGTTCATCATTTTAGAGAAGTGTGAGTGATGAAAAATTTGTGCTGAATATGTATTGCTCTTACAGAGAAAATAGCTCTAACTAGTAGCTACTAACGATGTAGGAGAAGCTACTGTGGACACCATTATTTTAATTCGTGGCCAAGTGGCCCAAAATCCTCTAGACACGTATTGGTTGAAGTACCTTACTAGTCCAGTAGTACATCAAGATGATGCAGTCGTGAATCACGGAAGGAAAAAAAAACATATAGGACCAAACCAGGTTTAATTGACAAGGAGGTAAACTATAATAAAAATATATTTGCACATAAGAAAAAATAAATATTTTTTATGCTATATATTATTTGGTTTATTTTATGCTATATATATAGCTGATATTAATGAAAGGATTTTTGTTGAGCATATTGCTCATGTAGGTGTTAATTAATCGAGTAAATTATACTCGCATCCCCATATGTTTTGCTTAAATTGAAATTTGTGGGCAGACAATATTGTCTTACATTTTAATTGTAAATTCCAAATTATCCCCTTCCAATTAGTTTTAGAATTTAGGATTTACCATTCATTTATCTTTACCATTCGCAAGTATTCTACAGGGGGTGCGAGTTCCTCTTTCTCTCACCACGTTCACGTTCCATTTCTCTTCACCGTTCGCGAGTTCTTCACCGTTCCTGTTCAAGTTCGCGAATTCTCCATTGCTCCTCTTCCCGTTCACGAGTTCTCCCTTGTTCATCCTCCAGTTCGCGACGTTCACGAGCGCCTCCATTTGTCTTCCTCTTCGATTTTCACGAGCACTCTGTTTTTTCTCCTGTTTCACAATTATTGTTCACACTAAGGTTATGCTTGTAAGTGACCATTGGACCTTGTATATAGGTTATTCTTTAATATTATTTATTTAATTTTGATTTTTTATTGTTGTCTATTTATGAATGGGATTTCAATGGAGGACCAGTTTGAGAGGAAGAAATGAGAGTATTTTAGATATAAAATTTCATTAAAAGTCATGTGACCAGCATGTGCCTAATGTTAGATTATTAAACGATGTTTAGGAAGGAGAGAATCTAAGTGTAATGTGAACTAAATAATTAAAAAAAAAATTATACAGTACAAAAAGAAAGGAATATCAAATAAATTTTGAACAAAACACAAGAAATACAAATGTAATTTACCCTAATTAATTCTAACGATACCTTTGTTAGTGGGAGCATATTCATGTTCTATGTTTTGTTTTCGATAATGTATTGTTTGTTTTTCGTGAAATAAAGTTGATAATGTATTGTTCTGTTTTGAACGCATTCTTGTTTTGTTATAATATGCAATGTTTGCATTGCATTAAGGATTTTGAATATATCATACTAAAAACTAAAGAATTCGCAATTTATACAGGCTTGTCTAAGATCACATTGCATGTAATGTAATGTTCATGCAAATCAACTACACTATATTAAATTTTTAGATATGAAAAACTTAACTGCATACCCTAACCGAACAAGTTCAAAATTCAATCTTGATGACACAACCACATCCAAATCTCTAGTCTCCAATGACAAAGAAGAATCTAATGATAGTTTTGTTCAGACCAACAACAATGGCAATTACAAAAGTCACATCACAGAAATTGTGACAATGAGCACGACGAGGGAAAGGTAGAGAGCAGTTGCCGCCCTCAATGAGGAGGAACTCTAAATGCCATTGGCCAAAATGTTCAGGAGGTAGCCAAAAAATGAACTATAAATTTATTATATTATTTGTATTGAATTAGTTATTAAAAATAGTAAATTTTATTTTCTCTCTAAATATAAAGTAGAATAATTATACTGCCTGGGAATACATTTAAGAATTATTCTTTAATAAGAAAAAAAATTAACAAAAATATTTTTGGAATTTTTTTTTAATTTTTCTCTCTTTTAATTTATTATTTTCATTGGTGTGCAATAAAAAATATAGATTCAAAGAGAAAACAATTAATAAAAAATAATAATTAATTATATTTGTTGCAAAAATCCAACTTTTCATCTTTATTTTTAAGTTGAATT
>PYAF01003075.1:342855-389348 GCA_007407185.1 Glycine tomentella
CATGTTTGTGAATTTAATTTGTAGTGAGTATCAATTTGATATCAATAGTTTTAATATTTTTTCCTAAATTAAAATTAATAAAATAATTATTAAAAAAAGAAATTAGTGTCCTAATAAAAATATTTCACGGTATTAAAAAAATATTTTAGTACAATGTTCATAGAATATTATTACTTTTTGCAATTATTGTCAATGATTATTGAATTTTTTTTTTAAAGATTAATTTTTTTAAGATTTAATTTGAGATAAACCATGTTATAAGATAGTGATTAAATAAGTTATTAAAGAATAAAATTTTAAAATTCCTTCATTATTAAATTTTAGTTAACAAATATAATTCACAAAATTAGAAGACTAAATTAAAAATTGATAAATTATATTAAAGTGGAAGTCAAATAAATTAAAAGACTTGCTTAAAACATCAAAACTCATGGACACAACTTTGACTGCTGCTACCTATAATTGTTCATTATTTTTCTCTCTATGTCATATATTTAGACAAATTTATTATTATATATGCTCTGAAAATTGCAATCTGGTTTTGGCCACACAAATTTTTCAGGATTTATGATGTAATATATAAAAAGAAAGAGAGAAAAATGAAAAAATGTTGAATGAATGTTTAAAATGATGAAATATTTTTATATTCTTATTCTCTATATAATACTGTAGAAGAGTACTCCCCCAACATTCTCAAGGTCCCACAGGATTGAAGATACTTGAAACTTCCATAAGCAACCGTCCAAGCCATAAGTATTAATTTGATTTAAATGGTAGATTCTGCTGTTAAAAGACCGTGTATGACCAGTACCTTGCTGGAATTTTCCATGGTTGCTGTTAATGTCACTTAAATAGTCCAGTTCCCAGACTGTTCAACATTGCTCACTAGTAATTACTTTTCATTGTGATCAAGTGGTCAATTATTATATTAATTATCATAGTGCTTAGATCAGGTGTATAATTAAACAATTCCAACATGTAAAAGAAAATTAATTTTATAATAATTTGACAATCAAAACCTTGGACTAAGGTTCTTTAGCTTGTTATGTGAGATTTGAAAGCAATATACATAAATTCATGTCGTAAGAATATTATAAACACAGTAACGAGAGAATTAAAAGAAAAACAAAAATAGATGCAAGATTGATAAATTTCCAGTCTTTTTGTATGTTTTGGCGGCAACAGAAAGTTGTTGGAAGGGGTGACCATCAAAGGTGGTTAATTATCTAAATTTCCAACAAAATTAATGAGTATTTTATATTAATAACGTGATAATAAAAAAATGAATAACATTAATAATCTATAGTATATATTTAGGATATAAATTTTTGTTTATATTTAGTTTATCGTTATATAATGTGTTTAGATGTATACTAAAAATTAATTATACTTTCTTAAAATTATGCTGATACCATAAAAAATAGAAGCAATTATTTGATGTTTCGTTTTCATCATAAATTAAAAAAAAACAATTGAATATTTTTTACTATAAATCTAATCCAAAAACACTATTGTTTCTGAGCAACCTAAGAGTGATGAGGTGAAATGCAAAATCTTGGCGAATTACCTCAAATTCATGGTAGATATATTTGATGTGAGACTCCAAACTCCAAAGCTTTTAATTAAGATTTGCAATGCAATCATGTAATTTATGAATTATTTCCCTTGATTTATAACCTTCCTCTAGATTGTGAATGATGTGAAATTATGGTAGGGAGAGGCTAGTCCCATCTTTTTCTACCATCATAAAATTTGCCTGTTTAGTCATGATGAACCATGGCATGTGTTTTCCTCTTGTGGTCTAATTCTTTTTGGATTATTACAGGACAGCAATCACCGTCTGCGCATAAGTACAGGAGGTACATGATGTATGAGTCCACCATATGGAATATGAAGCTCCGCAAAATTCCATTCACATTCTTTCAAAGAACATCACAAAAATTAAATCCTTTTATCATAATGTGTACAAAAGATAATTGAGAGCGAAAATTTGTGATTTTTTTTTAGAAGTTTTGATATTTCAAAGTCATATTAAGTTTTAATTAATTTAAATGGACTCAAGATTTTTAATTATTATGTTATAGATGCAGTGCATGAGTTATTATAAGTTATTTGATATTATTTTTTTTATTTTTATTAATAAAAAATACAAAGTATTTATTGATTTTGTTAATAATTAATTTTTACTAAAAAAATTGATTGATTATTTATTTTTGGATTTTCGACCGTGTTTTTATCATTTATTAGGTTTAAATTTGAGACTTTTAAAAATTCAATTTCAATTTCATTCAAAGATAGTATTGGTGGACTTGGGTCTTTATTTAAAATAAAATAATCTTCTTACATTATATATTTTTTTGGTTCATAAGATTTAATCACGATCTTTTACTTAAAAAAACTGAACTCTTTGATCACTTAAAGCAAACGGGACATTGATAAAAGATAGTGATTTGGACCTTATATACAGAAGCACATACACGACTATAATTATCACAAGGGAATAGTCCATATTGTACATGGTCTAGCAAGGCAGAGAGAGGAGAAAAGAAGGGCAACATGGTCTTTTTCATGTGCATAGACATGAAAAATCAGAATGAAATTAGTGGGTGTGGGGAATACGTGGCCAAAATGAAATGAATGAAATTGGAAAATATTTGATAGACATTATTCAACAATATTTAGAAAGAGATAAAATTAAAATAAGAAGGAAAAATAAAAATATGAGAAGATTTATGAGATAATAAAAATAAAAAATAAAAAATATTTAAAATAAAGGATGTTATATATATAATTTGTCAATAAAATTAGAATAAGGTATAGGTAGGTAGAGTGAGAGTAGGGTTGGGATTTGATGCATTGGTCCCCCAAGACGTCTACTCTGTGCTTTAACGTGCGCGTTGGGTTTCTTTCATGCTTTGCCAAATTGGAATCTCTTGTCCGGTGGGACCCACCTCCACATTCTATTCTACCTCTACCCCTAAATTCACCAGTGTTCCTCTCTATGCTCTATGCTCTATACTCTATAACTCTATACTCTATAGTCTCACGTGCTTCTTCAATTTTTGTTCTTGCTTCACATTTATAAAACTAAAATGCAAAATAATTTATGGACACTAGGTGCTAAATAATAATATTTAAACTAAAAAAATATATAAATATGGTATATAATATGATTTGATAAAAAAAATTCACTAAAATTGGCTTATAGTATGTATGTTTGAAATTTGTAGTTTCTTATAAAATTGAACTTTAGATTATGGAAACGGAAAACAAACACACACTTAATAGTGGGAGCTTAGATTTGAATAGTTTAGATTAAGTTTTAAGCTCCAATCTTATTATTGTCCTTATACATAAAAAAGAGATACAAAAATAAAACAAATTAGTATAGGTATTAATGAGGTGTTTCATTTCATTTATAATAATAATGTTTATACTTTATATATTATTACTCCATTTTATAAAAATATAAGAAAAATGTTATTTATGTAATAAAATAGAAACAATAATTTCTATAAAATTTTTATTATTATTTCTATAATATTTATTTTGTGTTCATAAAAATATTCTATAAAAAATCAATTTATTTAGACATGCATGCTAGTTTGAAAACGTTATCAACCAAATAGAAATCATCCTTACTAATAAATGTTAATCCAGTTTATAGAGAATGAACTATATCTCATAAGGACACACGTGACTATAATTTCCGTTCTCAAACATATTGATTTTGTTGATGAATGATTTATAAGTATCTTTATAAAAAAAATTAAGCCTTAAGGTTTGTAAAAAAAAAAAAAAGAAGAAAAAAGAAATCATGCTTAGTATTATTTTAATATAATTAAAATATAAAAGTCGATCATCAAAACATATTATACATAACACTTTGTTATTAGATAATAATTTTATAAAATCTTAATATTATCGTGAATATATTATTTATTCTAAAAAATTTGTATAAATAAATTTCTCTAAGAATAATAATTTTAAATTCCATGCATCATTTTATAACAATCTTTTTAACTATTAAATATAAAATAAATTATTTTATGTTTTTAAGATATTAAATATATCTATATAATATTTTTACGAAATAATAAGACAAATATTATAAAAAGTTATAAGATTGCTCTTAAAACAACATGACCCCGCTCACTTTCTACATTGATAACGATTGCTCTAAATTAATATTTTTTTTAAGGATCTAACTCTGAGATTTCTCTCATTCTCAGTGTATGGTAACCACTGATTAAGTGGGTTAAATTATTCCTTCACTCAAATGAAAATAGTATTGCTTAAATCATTACTCGTAGGCCATAGACATAGTGGCCGAACTCAATTAGTGAAGATAGTAATAGTTAATCAATATTGCATTTTACTAATGATTTTTATATGTATCAATTTTGCATCTTCTTTTTATAGAATCATACTATAAGGTTTATAACAAAAAAAAATATAATTAACAATTTATGGACTTATTATCTATTATTTTATTGACAATTTATAGACTTATTATCTCAATTAGCTATTGAAGATAGTGATAGCCAATATTAAAATTTACTTCACATGTTTACAGAAAATAAATACTTCATAAATATATATATTTATATATTGTATTTTGTACTTAAAAGAATCATGTACAACTTCAGAAGAAGAAGAAACGAACGAAGCATACCATATCTTTTATGAAAAAATACATATAAATATATGGACTTAATATATTTTATTTTGTTGCTAATTGTATATTTTGTATTTTATGATAAAACCATATAATGAATGTACACCCTTACATGTATTAATTAACTAAAACAAAATAAAATAAGTTTTTGCATATTTAGTGACCAGATACCAAGGTTTAACGGAGAACTTAACTGCTAAAGAATAATGATGAGAAGTAGAGAGGATGAGAAGATCCCTTGGAGAACTACAAAATCTGTTTATTCACACTCATATCCTTTCTTTGCTTTATCTCTTTCTTTTTATTCTTTTTCCTTCGAAGCTGAGCTGCCTACCACATGGCTGTGCCAATGTTGTAGAACCGGCGAGTTGACTCGGTAGAATCGTCCGAGTCACCGTTTCCACCCTCTCAATCGAGTCGACTCGGTAGTAGACTCGGAAATGGCAGCAAACTCGGTGAACTCGCGAGTCAACTCGGTTAACTCGGTTAACTCGCCGAGTTGACTCAGTGGGTTTCGAATTCCATCTTCTTCTTCCTCTGGTCCGATCTGCAACCTTTCTTCCTACGCCGTTTCTCTCTTCCAGTGACTCCCTTTTCCACCCAACGTGGTCTCATGGACCGCATCTCCCTCCGCCACTTCCTCGCCAAGCTCTGCCAGAACACTCTCCCCAACCACTGCATCTTTGCTTCCCTCTTCACCACCTGCGCCGGCCTCACTGCAGTCTCTTTCGCCCTCTCCCTCCACTCACTCTCCCTCAAACTCGCCCTCACCAAACACCCAACACCCCTTCCCCGCCTCCTCCCTACTTTCCCTCTGCTCCAAACTCCGCATGCCCCTCAATGCACGCAAGGGGTTCGACGAAATTCCCCAACCAGACAAGGTGCAGCACTGCAAAGAGAAGGAGAGAAGAAAAGTTGCAGCAGCGGCCAGTGGAGAAAAGAATAAGAGGAGAAGAGAGATACGGACGGCGCAGCAGGAGAAGAGAAGAATATAAGGCTAGGTATTCCTTGTATTGGGCCTAAATTGCTTTATGTAACCACTTTTTTCTTTCTGCAGTGTCATATAACATTTTCGAAATGGGCTTTTCCGCTTTTGAGTTTTAGCTCATGCCTTGAAGTAAACTCTTATATACGATTTACGTTTTTACGGTTTTACGATTTAGCTCATCTCACCGATTTCACGTAGACTCTACGATTTAACAACCTTGGGCTGTGCACATTTAAGGTTCCATGCATGCCCCCATCTCATAACACTCACCGTCCTCACTCTCTGACACACACTCTATTAACGGTTTATTGTCTTTGAATCTTTGATTAAAAAATTAGTAAAAAAAGCTCGAACAAAACTTCTCTTGGTCAATATGAATTGAACGATAGAAGAAATAAACACTCTTCCTCATTGCAAAGCGTGGTCTTTATTTCGAGTCTTGAAATGTAAATAGCCACATGGTGTCTTTTTGTCCTTTTCATTTGGAGCTTTTTAACCCGTAACACAAATTTATTGTTCTCACTTCCCTGCTTTCTACCATGATATACTTTTTTCTTTTAATTTGTTTCTCCCTTTATGTATAAATCCAAGCAAAAAAGAGTAAAGCATTTATATATGTTGCCTACTTAAATGTACTTACGTTTATGTACTTACTACTTGTTAATCTTTAAATAGTTCATGTAAATGTCATGTTCTCTAGCTCCTGTTTTTGTTCAAGAAGACTTTGCATTAAATTTCTTTAACAAGAAGGAAAAGAATATATTTTTGACATGAAAATTAATTATATTATGCTATCATTTAGAATTACTATAGTAAATAATAATTGGAGCAAGTAGAAGTGGGATATGCTCTTAGCTAGTCATGCTTTGGACATTGAGCTCTTAGGGATTCCCTTGATGTGGTTATCTATATGATCCTCTCACTCTCTCGGCACAAGGGAATGTTATAACATTTGAATATATTTGTCATTCTTTTCTTTTCTTTCTTGAACCACTCAAGATCCACCCCCTAATTCCGCTTTACCTCTATGTCCTCTTCTTGGATTTCGAATGTTCTTTTTTATATTCCTTTTCACTATTCCAATTCCATTATATTAATCACCCAAATTGGGTTTAAACCAAACCCCATCACGTGAAACTATACACAAACATAAATTATTCTCAGGGGACTAATTAATTAATAATTAACCACGTTCATCATATCATGCTACCAGATAATCAGCCCTCGATCTCTACCGCACTTTGCACACTGACATGAAATTATTTTAATTTAAAGGTCTTAAGTTTAACTCTTAAACATGTAGTTACTTTAAATATTTTTTAAAAAAAAATTATTATTCATAGTGATCCCACAAAATTCAAATCGGATATTTTTTGTTAGGAGAAAAAGTTTGTCGCACATGATAATGTCACAAGATTCGAACAGTATCACTTTTAGTGAAAAATAACTCTGGTCTATACCAAAATAAGATAATCAACCCTCTCTCCCAATACTTTGTTTCTTCACTCCGTCTCTGTTTATGCACATAACCATTTGAAGCGTAACTCAAGGCGCCACACTCTCTTTCTTTGTCTCCCTTTATGATCCTGGTTTTGAATTTTTAGATCGAGAGAGCAAAAAAAAAATGTTTGGTTGTAATAACTGTGAGAAAATGGTAGCAGTAGTCACCCCTCAAACAGCGTCTAACAAATGGACACAGACACAACAGGTTCACGTCTCTCTCTTAATTATTAGACAAATACATGTCCACCCCAATTTTGTTGCTTTCCTTTTGGAAGAGAATATCTCCCACTGTGTTGTTATTTTTACCCTAGAACTCCAACTTAAAACACTTTCTCTTTCTTCACATCTTCTTCTTTTCCTTTTCCTCTTTTTTCTCTCATCAGTTATCTTCTTCTTTCTCTTGTTTATTATCTCAGATAGATGATCACAGGGCCCCGATGATGGGAAGAGTCATGGAAAAACCAAGCCAAGATCTTCTTCAGCAGCAACAACAAGCCCTAAAGTGCCCTCGCTGCGAGTCTTCAAACACCAAGTTCTGCTACTACAACAACTACAGCTTGTCACAGCCTAGGCATTTTTGCAAAGCCTGCAAGCGTTACTGGACAAGAGGTGGCACTCTCAGAAACGTTCCTGTTGGTGGTTGCTGCAGAAAAAACAAGCGTGTGAAGCGTCCAACAAATCACGGTGATTCTTCTTCTACTGCTGCTAACTCTCCTTCTTCGTCCAATTCAAACCCTCCTTCACAGCCCCACATCGATAATATTATTGCCTCTAGCTCCACCACGAACCATATAAATAATATCAACCCTTTGTTTTATGGTGGAGATGTGATGGGTAGTGTTCCTTTCCCTAGGTTTAATCTTCAGTCTCAATTGAATGCTCTTGGGTTAGGTTTTTCATCTGGGGTTAGTGAGAATGGGTTTAGTACTTCTAATAACAACAACTTTTTTTCTGCTTATAACTCTATCTTTGGTTCTTCTTCTTCTTCAACTTGTGTACCTTCAACTCCTGTTATGGCTTCCTTGCTGAGTTCAACTCTTCTGCAGCAAAAGTTAATGAGTGGTGGTGGTGGTGGTGGTGGGGTGAAGGGTAGTAGTGATCATGATCAAGGTGGCAACACTTTCCATGGCTTGGCACCGCTACAAGGGCTGCAAGTGGAAGGGAATAATAATAATAATAATAATAATAATAATAGTAATAATATTGGCTCAAAAGAAGTGAAAGGTGAAGGACAAAACAGGTTTGAGTGGAGTAATAATAATAACAACAACAATGGTGATGGTGGTTGTCAAAACCAGATGGAGCATGTGGGTTTGTCTGATCCTAATTCGCTTTATTGGAACACTGCAACGGGTTTGGGTGCTTGGAGTGATCAACCTAACAACACTGGTCCTTCAGTCACTTCTCTGATCTAGAGAAAAAGATGAAGCATCGTTTTCAAAAAGCTACATATGAAGAAGAAGAAAGTCTCTCTCCCTCGTTTAATTAAGGTCATCTTTTGGTCCCTTTAGGCTTAGGTTTTGTTTTTATTGTTTTTCTGCTACTTTTTCTTTTTCTTTTTTTTCTTGAGGTCAAAGTGGGTTGGTTGGATTTACTACTTAGTACTTACATTGTAAAAGAAGAAAGAAAAACGAAAGAAGAAGAAGAAGATACTTGATAAGATGAGAGCAGTTTGGGATCGGAGTGATCATGTCAGCTGCAAGAAATTTAGTTCCTACACTTCAGCCTGTTAGTTTTGTGTCAAGGTTGAGAAACATTGGTTATATTTGCGCTGAGAGGAACCTCGGATCCTCTTCTCTCATCGTACCACCATTAGTAGTGTTTGTTTCCTGTGGAGATAGATCAAAAGGAGATGAATCCTTTGATGCAAGTTCTCCATAGTTGAGTAAGTTGGTCTTTTTTCATTAATGTATATAAGATGCAATGACATGTCCTTTTTTTTCTACTTTCTAATGTATTGTGATTAGTTAGATGAGGTGGGGATTTAATTTCTTGGTATACGCTGAGATATTGTTGGTTTCATTTACCTTAACTTTTTCTCATCATTTGTTTGGGAATATGGCAAAGTAGGAGAATTATTATTGGGGGTGATTATTAATTATTACTTGAATTGGGTGATTCATGTATGTGGGGTTGGTTTGGGTTGTGTGTAATTGGCTTTGTGCTTCTTTTCTATTGATAATTACTTTGGTCTTGAAAATAATTTTGCTATCTTTTGAAAATAAAATAAATATGTGTCAAGTACAAATCATGTTAAATACTACCAAACCGTGCTGAAATGATGTAAAACTGTAAGTCGGCTATGAAGTCTGGCTAAAATCTGTAGCGCACAATAGGAATGTAAGCAGGACTCGGACTCATATATATATATATATATATATATATATATATATATATATATGTTGTTGTCCTTAGTGATAGGGGACATTTCGTGTCTATTTATCATTTCAGGTGTGTCTAGAACCAAGTAATAAATAGCTAGTGTGAAGTTTCGAACTAGACACTACTTTGCATGCATTTCACACAATAATTTCTCCACTTCTTCTCCCTACCAATATTTTGATCCGCAAAGTTGGAATAGTAATTCAAAATCTTATAAAAAAAAATTATAAATTTTCTTGCATTGGTGAATAAGAAGGTATTGAATAGTTTTAACATTTAAAAGATATTCAATACATTTTTTTTGATATTTTCTTCAAAATATGGCATAATGAAATAATTTTTTGAGAGAAAAACATTTATTGTAATTTATCTGATATGTATTTTTTTAAAATAATTAAGAAAAACTAATAGAATATGATTAATTTTCTTGAGGATGTTAGTTATGAAATCCATGTAACAATATTAAGAAGAGATTTTTTCTTTACTTCTAAAAAAAGAGATTTTTTTAATATTATTTTCAACTTTTGTTAAATTGTGCTTTTATAAGAAGACATCACTTTGTTACAATACAAGTAAGAAACACTACTAAAAATATTTTAGTTACCATGTTAATTTTACTCTTGAAGAAGAAACTTGACTATTTTAATTTAGATTCTTTTTTATGCAGTCATTTTACTATGTTAATTTACAAAAAAATGTTTTCTATACATTTATATATACACTACACAAAGGAACACCTAACATACAGATGCACACTCCAAAATGTGAAATATTCATCTTCATTAGAGCTTTTTGGTGGTAGTCGTGACTCTTCAACAATTCAACTCTCATTTATATAATTTTATTATTAAGTATCTCATGTTGTTTAATATTTAGTAATTTTAGAAAGAAAAAAATCAAATTTATTTAATTAAAAAACAAAAGTAAAAGAGTACAGTAGGAATAGGATGTTATTGTAGACAATATAACTTTCATTATCATAGGAATATCAAATACTCACTCTCTCTCATCATGAAAATACAAAATACTTACAACGTAAGAGCACAATTTTTCTAAAATTAAAATATATCCAAAATATATATATATTATTATAACCTCTTAACAAACATGGAAAATTTAATTCCCACCCTCATATTTTGTAGAATAAAAAATAAGATAACGTGAAATAAACGTCCAAATTATCTAACGCTAATGTATAAATTTTGTTTTTTTTAGCTACCAAAATAAAGTAATCAGTATTAGAATCTTTGCCTCTATACAAATCCAGCACCCTAACCGACTTCAAAAGTCTAGTGTCCGAGAAAATTCACGTTGATCAATTTAGGATTTATTTCTCTATTTAATTTAAGGCTGAATGTCAGAACGTGTCTGAAAAGCCTTTAAAGTTAGGACATAGCTTACATGTTCTCAGTAGTCAGTATCAAAATCAGTGTGAATCTCGTATGCAGTTGCGGATGTTTGTGGTGCCATAGTACAATGATAAATTCAAATTACTTGTCTCCTTTACCCCTTCTTTAGTTACCATACATGAAAAAGAGAAGAAAGAGAGTTATGTGGAAGTGTAATGTGTTTGGTTGTGTAGAATTATATAAATTTTTAAGAATAAATGATCATTTTATGAACATTTTGATTTAGTTTTTTAAAAAAAATCAAATTATTACTTTTATAAATTTAAGAATCAAATTAAAATTTTATTTTTTATAGACTAAATTATCATTAATTTACATATTCAAATACCAAAATAATTATTTAGTAATTCTAATGTGAATCTCATGTCTTTATTTCTCATATATCAAACAACTTTCATTTAAATATTTCCTCTCTTTCATTTCATTCTATTACCTTCATTTCACTCTAATGGACAGATTTTTTGGTAGGATGATCTTCTTGCGTTTTGCTCCTGTCATTTTGCCTGTAGTTTTAAAGGGCTCCCCCAGATATAGGTTTTTTTTTCCTTGACATGAGTCTTGGTGTAGTCCCCATGTGGTTTTGTGTTTGTTTCTTTCTTGAATAAATTTAGGTGGGGGTGGTAGCATGGGTTGGGTGAGGCCAAGGTGCCAATATAATTGGGATATTGCTATTGATTTTTATTTGTAGGAATCAAAAAAAGTGTCAAAGAATTTATAATAACTCACATAAGTGAACTAGATTTTCTGACAAATGTTGCTCTCAACCTTGATGCTCCCTTCCCTGGTTATTTCTAAATTAAAATTACCTTTATTTCTTTCCTCATAATCAAACAAACACACTTAATGTTTATTATAACCATAAAAAAGATACTTCAAAGTTCAAAATATTTCTCTTTTTTCAAATAGTATCAGGTGATGTATCTGGTGGCTGTAGAGACTAATCTTTCACAATTATGTGTGCTCACATTTTTTTGGGTCACCATGATATTTTTGTGAAATATCCATCAATTTTGTTGATAGTTAATCTTTATCAAAAAAATTGATTAATCACTTTTAGTGGAATCTCTCATCTTATCCTCGTTTTTTTATTCATAAAACTCGAAATTGAGACCTTATTTAAAAGAATAGAGGCCAATTTAATTCAGAATTTGGTTGGGGTATAAAAATTTAGAAAAATATAAACCTTTGATAAATAGTTGTCATTTTAAAAAAGAATTATGTAATCAAGTACCAACTAATACCAATTCAAATTACTTGATCAAGCAAATAGTTGAGAATGTTTTTATTTGAAAATAAAGCAATAGAAGTAATGAGTTGTATTTAACATTTGATTATGAATGAAAGCCTTTAAGCATCCTTTATTCAAAAGAATAATAAAAAACAAAAAACAAAAGACTAGGATACGAATCTCCTTTTTCATGCTATGCAATTAAACTCACTCTTATATACAATTCGTTCCTACAATTTTAGTTTGAACTTACGAAATTATATTAAGCTCAATTCCTTGGGTAAGAACTCTTTACCTATCTTCAACTTGGAATTCAATTTGTCAACGAAATTTGCCCCAGCAGACAAGTAGAGAGGTTGTCGATCGAACAGAGAACGTGAACTCGAGTTCAAGTTCTAATCTCTATTCTTACTGAGGAAAATATTCACACTTTTTTGAGTTTTTTCTAAGGTTCCACACTTGAACCGTGTATGCAGGGTGGATAATTGGTGGAAGGACTCACTAAATGGAGTGGTGGAGCTCTAATAGAATTCGAGGAAGAAACCTGTACACCTAAAAAAGTATAGGAGGTCATTAATGAGGCATAAAATGTATCTAAAGTCATGTAATACCTTTTATAATATAATATAACACTAAATTAGTGAGAAAGGCCATTAGGTTACTGCGGACTACAGGCCAAGTACTCATGCCTAGAATGAGTCCAAAACAAGAATAATATATGCTACTTATAGGGTACATTTATTTAAATTTAGAAATAAAACAATTATATGATATAACTTTTTTTTAAAATTATTTTTAACTTTTGGGGAAAAAGTTATCAAAACAATTTTTTTAATTTCTTTTTTTAAAAAATTACATGATTATTATATATATTTTTGAATATATCTTAAAATTCTGTAAAAAATATGTCTTAAATTGAAAATGGTTTTGGTAAAATAGTTTAAAACATAAACTATTAGCCTCTTAATCTACTAAAATGATTTACAATTTTTTTTATATTGTTGCATGAGTTTGATAATAAAACGTTTAAATGAAACTCTTACAAGAAAAAAAAAATGAAAACAGTTGTTATACATGAATATTTGCTGTAATGATCGTGTAGAGAGTATTTTTTTTTTCCTCAATATCGTCTTAAAAGCCATCTCGTTTGCATTTGGGTATGATCTGATTGACGGGCATTATTATTTGCACTCTCAAATTTTTATTTAAACCCCCCACATTTTCAGAATTTTGTTTCTTGACAAAAATACCCCTGATGCTTTTCTGAGGAAAATATCAAAACACAATGAAAACATATTTATATTATAAATCTCTACAACATCTTGTTGATATGCCCAACAAAAATGTATTTTCACAATGTATATATTTTGTTTAAGGAAAATATCAAAAATGTTTTGTTGTATACTTCGACAAACAATGGCCAAAATATACAGGAAAAATGTGTTTTTGTTGTATATTTACACAAAATTTTGTCAAGATATACAACAGAAATACATTTTTATTGGGACAAGATTTGTCAAGATATATAATGAGAATATGTTCCTGTCATATATCTTTAATGAGAATATGTTCTTGTCATATATCTTTGACAAAATCTTATCAATATATATAAGGTAGCTGTTTTTATATTGTGGATCTTGACAACATTTTGTCAAAATACACATAAAAAATTTGTTTTGGTTCTATTACTTGTATATTGGCAAAATTTGGTCTAGATATCAAATGAAAACATATTCTCATGGGATATTTAGACAAGATATTCTTTAGACATGCAACGAAAATGTATTTTCATTATATATCTCAATAAATGTCAAGATATTTTTGTCAAAAAAAATATTTTTTTAAAAGGTATTTTCATTAGTAATTTATGGATACCAATATACATCCATATACTTTATTTTTGGTGTTTTATTAATTGACACTAAAAACATTAATAAAATTAGACAAAACAACAATATTGAATTATTTTTAAAAAAAATTAAATGATCAAATTGGATATTCTAAGTAGAGGGACCAAATTAAACAATAATTAATAGAATAATTTATTCATAAGTGTAATATTTAAATAAGTGTTTTTTTATTTATCCTAAAATTAAATAAGAGTAAATGATCTTTTTAGTCCTTGACTGTATAAACCAGTGACAATTTAATCTTGAAAGAGTAAAAGTTTTGATTTAGTTTTACTGAAAAAGTAAATTTAGTCTATTTTATTTTATTTCTATTGCCAAACCAATTTGATTATAAGCAATTTAAATTCAATATAATTAAATTAGTTTAGATTGAATTGATCCTTTTAAGAGACGGTGTGTATATATATATATATATATATATATATATATATATATATATATATAAAACCAAATATTAAAGTTTAGTAAATAACTAAAGAACTCGAGAAAATCGTGATTCATTTAAGTGATTTCTTTTCAGCAATAAAAAATTAAGTGATTTCAGTAAAATTCATAAGTGTTATATCAGCCATCAGGATAATACTGTATTCATTTTCTTTTATCTTCTAATTTTTACACTTATCTATACGCTATTTTTTATCTAATGTTATTTGTTATATTTATCAACTTTTTTCTTTTTCTTTTTTTAATGTCTTTTCGACATATTTATGCAGTGTACACGGTCCAAAAGTATGTCAGATGATTTCTTTTTGTACAAGGATAAATTAGTTATGTGGTTTTTGCCTGCGTCATTAGTTGTCCTTTATTTCAATACAACATTTTGTAAATAAATAAATAAATATGTCACTTAATTAGTTATCTAACGAAAAAGTATTGCAAAAAATATTATATAAAAATATATAACTTAGGTAAAAAAAAAAGAAACTGGCATTCAGCATTTCAGCTGTGAAAGTACGTTTGGAAGCCAAATCACAATATTCAGCACAAAGCAGCATACGATTTTGTTTCTAATAAAAAAGGAATTAAAGTAAAGCATTTAGATTCTCGGCCTACAAATAAAGCAAAAGTGATTTAGTCACCCCACATGCACAATTAATGGGGAACCAGCTTTTCCATCAACTTTTTAAACCAATATTTCACATCTTTTTTATGCATGGCTTCAGCACATAAGTCGCCTTAATCCTCGTTAGTTCATAGCAATCTACTTTTCTATCATACTCATACTTATGTTAGAACACTAGTTTTTTTTTCTTAATCTTTTAATTCATAAAATATAACTAGTTCAGAATTAGATTAAAAGATAAATAAAATGTAATAAAAATTATTTTTACCAAGTATGAATTCGGTATTGAACACTAGTTTGCTTTGAATAAGACAGAGGATTGGAAGAAAAAAGCAAAAGGACTCGCAAACTTTACCTTATGACTACATATATATTTAACCAACTTATATGTGAAGTTAATTTAATTTCCAAATTAAACCTAACCCAACACAGATAGTCTCTAATGATGCTCCGTTTACATCGAATACCAGAATATAAAATAAAATCCTCTTCCATCAATAAACTAGATAACTAATTAAAAACATATTATGAAGTTATAAGATTAACTTAATGATGAAAGAAAGAAAGAGGAGGAAATATATCATGAATTCGGAATCTCTACAAGACTCCTCCTGCTAATAAATTAATTAACAAGTAACATTAATTGATCGATAAAAAGAAATAATATCTGGCTACCTTATTATGATACTAGAAGGAAATCAAACACATGGAGGTGGTGACAAGAAAAAATATATTAATCATTCTCTATCTCTTCATTTTAAGGGTGCTAGTGTTGCAAAATTATTGAGGAGGACCAAACCCAGGGCGCTGAAGCCAATGATTTGGGACCAAAGAAGAACCCCCTTTGACGACATTGTTCTGATCAGAGTTTCCACCGATGGAAGTGGCGTTGATAGTAGCAGCACTCCACAAAGAAGCATCAGAAGTAGTACTAGCCCTATGGTTTGTACTTGTTGAAATATTGTTGATCATGCTTTGCGGGCGAAGACCAGAATGAGAAACATCACTGCTACTACTAGCCATGTTTGATGGAGTATTAATCAAACGTTGTTGTTGTTGTTGTTGTTGTTGTTGTTGTGCAGGATACATAGATTGTTGTTGCTGCTGCTGGTGGAATCGCGGTGGAAGCGAATAACTAGCAGCGTTATTGAAGCCAGACACAAGAGGAGAAATATTAGAAGAACCAGCAACATGATCACCACCACCAACTTTCAGATACTGATTGAAAGGCTGTGATGATGTGTTGTTGTGCAGAGAAGAATGAAAAGAGAAATACCCATTTCCACCACCCCCAAGATTATAATAATAAGGACTAGTTGACTGAACCATAGTATTAGTAGTGAGTGGTGGTGGAGAAGGCCTCATCAACAGATTCTGCTGTGGCTGTGAGAGAAAATTTGAAGAAGAAGAAGAAGATGGAGACTTTGTTTTGCCACCCTTCACTTTGCGGGAACCGCCACCAACGGGTATGTTCCTGAAGGTTCCACCGTGTGTCCAGTACCTTTTACACGCTTTGCAGAAATGACGAGGCTGCGAGAGGCTATAGTTGTTGAAGTAGCAGAACTTGGTGTTCATGGAATCACAGCGTGGACATTTCTGATGCTGCTGAGGAGGAGGTTGTTGTTGTTGAACTTGTCTTTTCTCCTCTCTCCCTTTTTCTCCCTCTTGTTCCATATCTTTGTCTCTGTGATCTGAACTTGGTGTAGTGTGTGTTTGTTTTTTTATCATGTGGATGGGGTTAATTTGGTTTGTATTTATATATGTGTACTATGAAACAAGATTGGTGGATTGGATTCGAATTTTGAAGTTTGTATGTGTTTCAGATTTCGGGGGGCTCTGTAATGGCTCCACGTGTCCATTGTCTTTGAGATTCTTCTCTACTTGTGCATGTTTTTTTTTTTTACTGCCTATACCCACAATAAACTCAAAAGGCAACGAAATCATATCTGAGATTTTATTAAAATTAAAGCATTATGAGCATATCTGAAACTATGTGTTGGCATTAATTCACCAGGATCGGATCTTGTTAAAAATATAGTAAGTGGATTCTCGCAATCTAGGATCAATAAATTTAAGAGGTTTGAAGAACTGAACATACCAAATGAGAAAAGGTGAGAGGAGGGAAACTTGGTGTTTCTGCAAATATGGGTGATGGGGGATTGATGTGAAACGTGTGCAAAGTCCAGAAAATGAAAGGTCTCAATCTAGGGGTGGAGAGAGAGTTTTAAGTGGGAGCTTGGATATACTGGTTTGGTGAGAGAGACACGGCAGATTATGGTAAAAGTGTAAACAAAATAAATGGGGGTGGACTGTGGAGTGTCTTCTCTGACCAACTCCGAGAACATGAAAATGGAATAGAAATAATGCACTGAAAAAGTGGTAAGGTTTGTGAGGGAAACGATAGAAAGAAAAGGGGAACAAAGACAACCTGAAACTTATTTCACACGGTTGATCTTTCTCTATCATCTCTGACTCAGAAGTCAGAACGAAGTAACAACCGGTACAAGGAGCAAACAACAAGAGAAGTAAATACCAGACTTGTGTGACATGGTTGGCATTTGGCAATGGCGTATAACCTTAATTAATTATCTCTTAATCATGTATTAAGAGTTCCATTTTTTTTCTCAAGTAAGAGAAAACATGTGTCTCTCAATTATTCATTGAATTAAATATTAATTTTATTTATGATAAGTAATCATCTTTGATGAAGGAAATTTTACACATAAATTATCTCATTAAATAGTTATTTTCATATATCTAAACATAACAGAATCTTAAATAATTATTGATATATCAATTTTGTTCTTATTAATAATCATTAACTTGTTAAAAATGATGTATAAACATTAAAGTCTAAAAGAGTATTATTCACTATTATCATTATCAATAAAAAAATACAAATATTTAGAGTATTTAATAATGACAAACAATTGAAAAAGTATTTCATAAAAATTATGAAATATCTTAAAAGAACAAAAACTATCAATTCTTTCTAAACGGTCTCTCGTATTAACTACCAGAGGAAATAATTTATAATTACTAACGAGATACTATTAAATAAGGAGTTGTTAGTCCAAAGTTATATTTATTAACTATTTATAATGCAGGTGTATTAACTTTAAACATCTAAATATATGAAAAATTATATTTAGAGTGAGATTCATATGTTTAATAATCATTTTATTTTTATTTAAATATCACCCCTTATATTTAGTTAATATTTTTTAAATTTTAAAAGTCTAATTACTTAATTTAGCTTTAATCCTAATTATTTTTTTTTTATTTTTAAAATAAATTAATAATGTTCGGGCCGAAATGACTCGGTTGTTTTGAACTGACCCGGTACAAACTTCACTCTGTCATGTTTTCCACCGTACTGAATCGCGGAAACAAAAACCTAAAAATATCAACGCATAAAACAAACACTTTTCGATTTCACCCCTGCTCGTGCTCGATTCATACAGTAAGTGCTTTATTTTTCAACTTGTTTGAAAACGATTAAGCTCATTCTCTATTTTGTTGATTTTTTTCCTGTTAAGTGAAGCTGGGTTTTTCAATTTCGAATTGATTTCATATAAATATAGCATTTGTTTGTATAATAAGGTTTGTGCAAATTTATCTTTTAGTAGATATTATGACAGTTACGGCGAAGATCCTATTCCTTATGAATATGTTAACTTTTGGGGCCGTCTTCTGCTACCGGATGCTTTGCCCTTCAGTTTTGCAGAAATTCAGATTGGTCAATTAAATTAAAGGGGTGATGGGTTTTTTGGAACATAGAGTTGGCTTGAGTTAGATTTGTGTTAAGTGATATTGGGTCAAAACGTGTAGTGGGCTCACTGAGGGGAGAATAAGTTCTTGTTGATTTTAATTCTTTACTTTATTTTTTTCATATTTTTTTTTTTGTTTTCATTCTTACTTTTCTGCTATTGCGGGTTTTAGTTAGGTCCTTTATTTTCTTCTTTGTATTGTAAGCCTTCATATAGATGGCATAAAATGTATCCATTCAATTTTTGCCCCTTTATGAATATCCAAAATGAGAGAATCTAAATCTGAAATGAAAAAATGTTGGACCTAGCTACTGTGCTTTCAAATCTTAGCCAGCTGGTCTTAATCTTCTTTCTGCAAGTGCTTTTCTTCTTTCTGTTTGTTGAATATTTCAGTAATCACAAAGGTTGTAACATGATATGCAGGTTTTTTTTCGCTCCAATGACAAAGAGTTCTAAAAAGACACCAAGTCAGTTACAAGAGAATACTGTTGCAGAAGAGGAGAGATCTTCATCTACACCCAAAAAAGCAAGTAATGAAATTGATGAAATATTTGCTGCTGGGAAAAAGAGGAAGAAATCTGAAATGGAAAAGACTGGAAAACCTGGTGAAGTAACTAAAAAGACTGACAAAATGAAGAAGAAAAAGAGGAATGTGAAGAGGAATCGGTCAAATGATGGCGAGTTTGTTGACCGGCCTTCTCGACCAAAAAAGAAAACAGAGGATGGACTTACCGTCTACACCGAAGAGGAGTTAGGTATTAGTAATGCAGATGCTGGAAATACGCCTCTCTGCCCATTTGATTGCTCTTGTTGCTTTTGATGGTAACCATATAATGTTATATGCACTTTATTCCTTGCTGTGGTGATTGACAGTGTTGTGATTGTCACGTACAGTTTTGGATTTGTAAGCTAGGGGCATAGCTTTTTTCCTTTATTATATTTATAGTTGGGCCAAAAATGGCTTGAGTTATCATGTGCTGAGCTTGAATTCTTTAGATCTAGATATGATTCCTCAGTTGATTTCAGGTAGAATTTTGCAGCAATTGATCTGCTTCCCATGTAACACAATTGTATAAGGATTACACTCATGGCAGCATTTTTGAGAAATTTATTGTAACAGGGGGGAAGTGTACTTCTGGGTGCTAGAATTTTTTCTGTTATATATTTAAATCTTTGCATTTTCTCATGTTTAACCAAACCCAACTTTATGAATTTGATATTTATTCTCTTGTTACGATTCATACCACCCAAAAATTGCCTAACATCTTTACTTGTTTGAAAGTTGAAAGTTGAAACATTGATAGTTGAGTTGATATTATTAGTATTTTTGTAACTTCATAAGTCTGGTTTTACCATTCCATCCCCCCCCCCCTCGCGACAAGTCCAGTGGAGGGAAATCCATTTCCCTTGTCATGATGGTGCTAAGAAAGGTTCGTTATGCCTTCCTCCTTCGACGATGACCCTCTGGAGACCGAGCACGAAATCGCTGCTGCCTACGAGGAGCTCTATGGCCTCGACTACAGCGGTGTCTCGGTCGTCGGCAACGACATATACATGATGGACGCGAAGGTGAAGAAAGAGACCGGGTTTAGGTCCGGTGCCAAGAAGGAGAAGGTGAGGGACAAGTTCGAGGAGAGGGTGGTGTAGGTCACGAGGGTCTCCAAGGTCGTCAAGGGAGGCAAGCAGCTCAGGTTCCGCACCGTCGGCGACGGTGACGACAAGAAGGGTCAAGTGGGAGTCTGAGTTGGCAAGGCCAAGGAAGTTATTGTCGCGGTTCAGAAGTTCACCATCAATGCTATGAGAAACATCATCAAGGTGCGCATGACTAAGTACTCCACTTTCCCCCGTTGGTACGTTTTAGATTCTCAACCTTAGACGACTCTCTTGTTGGAGTAGTCGAGTACAAGTCAAAGGTGAAGTCCCACATTGGGTGGATAGAAACGGGAAAGTCCCACATTGGGTGAATAGAAACGGGAAAGTCTCACATTGGATAGATATGAGAAAATTTAAGGTTTTTGGTTAAATTGTAGTGACAAGTTCGCTTATGTGGTTTTCCTAGTGTTTAGCCCCTCATGTACACAACAGACTCCATTTTTCAAGATGTTGTAATTTTGTGTTTGACATGTCACTAGTTAACTATTGGATGAAATAATATAGGAAAATTGATTTGACGGAAAGTAGTGTGGAATGTGGATATGTAATTGTTACTTTCTAGGATTTGTTGGCCCTTACTTGAGCTTATGATTAATTCAAGTGAATATGGGTCAGTTTGGATAAGTTTATCCAGAAGTACTTTTAGAAGAAGAAAATTAAATGAGTTTCTTAATGAGTTAAAATTAGTTTATGCATAAGTTAAAAATCATCTTTTAGAGAAATTATACGAGTGAGCTTTTACATAAACTAATTTTAGCTTATAAACTATTAAGAAGTTCATTTCATTTTTCTTCTTTTTAGAAGTGTTTCTAAAGAAGTTTATCTAAACAATTCCTATATTGGACATGGTTCTGTCTGGTTTAAGTTGGTTACTAGCAAGATCCTGGAAGTGCTGAAAGGAGCATGAATTTTTTATTGAGTTGATGGATGGAGGCGTGTGGCAACTTGTTATTGAAAGAGTCTTTGATTCCGTACAGTTCTGGAATGCCAAAGATTCAAAAGGTGCCTGATAAAGTAGCATAGTGATCCATCCCACCAGAAAGTCTCACACTACTTAAAAATCGAGGTCAAGGATAATTTATAAACACTCTTCTTTTTTTACCCATTGAAATGTCTTTTAAGGATAAAACCATGAAGATTAAGGACTTTAAGCCATGATCAATAATAACTTTAACCAAGCAAGCAATGAAAGCTAAAGGTACAGCTTAATAATGCAGTAGACTTGAGATTGAAAAAATAGTATTATGATCACTTTAAGCAATAGTAACTTGAATCCTATCTCCCATTGTAACCAAAGAAACTTTGTTGTGGAAGTTCCTTAACTTGAATAGGACTTGAAGTGCATAGTTTCTTCCTAATAAGAGTTGGAACATTTACTTAGAGTAGAAGTATGTGTGTATGTCAATGGCTCTGATATCTGGGAATCTGGATTGATTTACCTCATGTTTGATGAGTTATTTATGTATGAATGATCATGAGTTAAAAATTATGAATTGCTCTCATTCTAGATAACTGATACTAATTTTTGTGTTGTAGATTGTTTTTCTAGAGCTGATGGACATTATGGAAAGGTAAAGGCGATGCTTAGACCTGTTTCTCCCGGTAGTAGGGTTATTGCAAGTGGGTCTGTGAGAATTGTTCTGGAAATAACAGGAGTTAAGAATGCTTTGGGAAAGCAACTAGGGAGTAATAATGCACTTAACAATGCCAGAGCGATTATTGTTGTTGTGCAGAAAATGAAGCAGTTTCGTGAGGTTGTTAAGGAGTGTGGGATTCCAATGGAAGAATTGTGGAAGTAATGAAATTTGTGAAGGGAATGTAAGTTTTAGATGTCGATGTTTGTGATATAGAGTTGGTCATAGTTTTGTTAAGGAAGTGAAAACATTGTTCAATTTTTGTTGAATGTTTTATGAAAGTGAATAATTTCTTCAAAAAGCTACTTGTTCAGGTTGAATTCAATATATTCTTTATCTATCTATTTGATTTGTATTTATGGTCGTCTAATTTATGCTTGGCTAAGTCAATGTCGATGACTCAATTATTCAGTTGCAGAAGGATTGTTGAATCTTCCACCATTAGAGTGTTTCCTTATCACCTTCGATTAAGGAACCATGATAGTTAAGGCGTCTGTGAAGGGGTTGCTTTTTTCAAACTCTATTTGCTCCACTATTATTTTCTTAATAGTTGTTTCCTATTTTCATCAAGACTCGAAATTTGAAAATCTTATATGCTTATTTTTAGGTTTTTGATTTTGATATCAACTTATGAGATTGAGTTGATGAGAAAATTCAAGGTAAGAAAAACGATTACTTACAGAGGATAAAAATGACTATATATAATTGAGGGTAAACATAGTTCATCTAATCTACCAAATTACTTCTAGAAGTTTCAAATTTACACATTTTTGGACTATGAATGCTGAGATCCTCTTCATTATACATTAAACCAAAACAACTATAGAGTATTTCTCAAACATTTCAAGACAATGTCCACAGAATGCTCCCAATCTCACGCATGTTATAAGAAAAGGTCATTTGCTCTTTAAGTTCTCTAAGCCCATCTCACACATTTGATGTTCAACAAAGACTAAACCGGTTTGTGCAAGAAACTTGTAGAAAAAAACACATTCAGTACTGCAAAGGAAAACTACTACAGAAAATTCTAAGTTCTAGCCAACAAATCACTCATAATTAGATGCCAAAAGAAAACCAATGCTTTTCTAGAATTTACTTATACATAAGCCATAATGATACAACGTGAATTCCTTTTTTTTCTTCTCTTTGCAATCTTCCTCATGAAGGGAACACAAAATGGCCTGTGGAATAACAATATGCTGACTAAATCATATATGCACCTATGTGTTCCTTTCCATGCTATTGCACCATGAAAAACTAAATCTAATCCATGAATTATATCACAAATCCATCACAAAACATTTTGCATTGCCATGTGAAGTGCCACACACACACACACTTTTATAAAATAAAACACACAAACATACATACATGAAAAGCTTAACTAGGAGATATGAGCTTGGCTTAGTGATAAAGGATGAAGGGAGGGAGGGATAAATCACAGGTTCAAATCCCCCTGTGACAAAAACTAAACTAATATTTGTTGATAAAAAAATGAAAAGCTTAACTCATGCATGGACATAAAACTCGGTCTTCCTTATCACAATGACAACACTTCCAATCCAAGTTGTGCCATTTAGGAACCAACATGGTCAAATAGAATGTCACATCACATTCATCATTCGTGAGTATTGTTCATCTTCCTCTTGTTGGCGAGTTCTTATTCAGCGTCCAAGGGGTGCGAGTTCCTCTATCTCTCATGATGTTCATGTTTCATTCCTCTTCACCTTTTGCGAATTCTCTATTGTTCCTCGTCTAGTTCGAGAATTCTCCATTGTTTCTCGTTCAGTTTACGAGTTCTCCATTATTCCTCTTCCAGCTCGCGACGTTCACGAGCGCCTCAGTTTGTCTTCCTCTTCGACGTTCACGAGCACTCTGTTTCTCTTCCTGTTCCACGATTTCTGTTCACGCTATGGTTATACTTGTAAGTGACCATTGGATCTTATATATATGTTATTTTTTAAGATTATTTATTTAATATTGATTGTTTATTGTTACCTATTTCTGAATGAGATTTCAATGGAGGATCAGTTTGGGACCACTTGTGATTTTTAAAATCATTTATTTATTATTGTTGATTAAAATAATATTGATGTTTGGAACCACAAGAACACAATGAATGAACTGAAATACATGAGTCCTGATCTAGGCAACGTGAATATTTTGATCCACTTTACATACCAACGCAGTGAATCAAGTGAGATATGTAATATTGATCCTGATAAGTTTGGAATGTTCAACGCACATACCTATGTGAACAACATTGTTAATGATTTAGACTTATCATCATGTGATCCTTTAATTTTGTGATTTTGTTATACTGCTAGTGGTAAAATTTTTCTCCATCATGATGTGCAAAAAAATATTTACTAAGAATCAAAATTAAGTTCATATGTATGTTAGTAGAACAAAGGATAAGAGAAAAGGTGTTAATATTGCGTACCAACAAAATAAATTTAACGTTCAACAAAAAGTTGAGTTTCAAATATAAAAAAATAAAAAAAAGTAAAAATTTTAAAATATTTTCAAATTGAAAAAAAGAAAATGAAGATATTTTAAATATAAAATTTTATTAAAAATCATGTTACTGACGTGTGAATATAATTTAGACATAAAACTATTTTAATAGTCATTTATCATCTTCTTTTTGGATTTTCCTTTGAAAACCTCGTTCTCGTTCTCAAGTCTCAACCCAGAAGAGAAGTGTGCGCGTTACCGTTTCTCAACTCAACTCAACTCACATCAGAGCTTTCTCATTCATTCTCTGTGGTAGTTCTGCGATTCACCACTCAGGTATGAATTTTCCATCAATTATTACTCTCATCTCTCTCACTGTTCCTCTCTTTCGCGTTTCATCTCTTTCGCACTTCCTTTTTTTCTCGCTTACATTGCTTTTCCAAAACCCCTACGCTCCATATTTTTTTTCTTCCTTGCTCTATTTACTCATTCATTTGATTTTTTTAATCCAATACATAACTTTTTCTCATTTTCTGTAACTGCAGTTATTGTTATCGCGTGCTCGAAGTGAAGTCTCTGAAATTTGTGCTTTCTCTGTGTTCTTCGATTTTGGATTTGGCTTCTGTCGAATTGAATTAGGGTTTGTATGGCGAGAAGACACAGCAGCGAGTTGAATGACGATGACGTGAGGAAACGCAGTGGCAGCGAATCTGAGGATGAGGAGAGGGATAGGTATCGGCGGCGCGGTGGTGGGAATGGTAAGAAGAGTTCCGGTCACCATGATGACGGTGATTCGGGGGAAGAACGAAGCGGAGCTAAGAGGGATGGTGGTATGCGAGGTGATAGGAAGAGTACGAGTAGGGACAGAAAGGAGGATTCTGAGAGCTCTGAGGAGGAGGGTCAGATTGTGAACAAAGAAAGGGTTAGCGAAGAGAAGGGAGAGGATGAGAGATTGCGGCGTGGAGGGAGAGAAGATGAAGGAGATGGCTGGGGTGGTAGGGATTCTGGTCGAGGGAATGACCAGGATGAAAGGCGGGGGAAGAAGGAGAGTCACAGATTGCATTATGGCGATAGATGGCGGGGAGGTGAGGAGGACAGACGGAGATTTAATGATCGCCGCCGGCGTTATGATTCGAAGGAGGAGGATCACAGGGAGCTGGCCAGGAAAGAAGAAAGGGATAGAGATAGGGATAGGAGGCGGAAAGCTGAAAGGGGTGGTGGCAACGAGAGGGATCGCCGCGCATGTCATGATTCGGATGAACAAGATGATAGGGAGTTTGCTAGGAAATCAGAGAGGGATAGGGATAGGGATAGGAGGCGTATAGTTGAAAAGGATGGTGACAATGAGAGGAACCACAGGGAGAAGGATGTGAGCAGGCGGCAAGAAAAAAATGAGAAGAAAGAGAACAGAAATGGAAGAATGGTTGAAGATGCAAATCCTCAACAACGGGCAACAATACCAGGAGGTAACCTGAATGGTGATGCATCTAATTTGGGCAAGAGTGGAGGTGTTTACATTCCCCCCTTTAAGATGGCAATGATGATGAAAGAAGTTCAGGATAAAAGTAGTGTAGAATATCAAAGGTTAACGTGGGATGCTCTGAGAAAAAGCATTAATGGGCTTGTAAATAAGGTTAATGCTACTAATATAAAAAATATAATTCCGGAATTGTTTGCGGAAAACCTGATCAGGGGAAGGGGACTCTTTTGTCGGTCATGCATGAAGTCGCAGATGGCATCTCCGGGATTTACGGATGTTTTTGCTGCCTTGGTTGCTGTTGTTAATACCAAGTTTCCTGAGGTGGGGGATCTTTTGCTAAGAAGGATTGTTTTGCAGCTTAAGAGAGCTTATAAGCGAAATGACAAGGTGTGGTGTGTAGCTCTTTTTCTTGGATCAATTTTATGCTTCAAATTTGATTTTATTTTCCTTTTGTTTTGTTTCTGGTTGTGTTTTTCATTTGTCGTTCATCATTTATAGCCTCAATTACTAGCAGCTGTCAAATTTATAGCGCATCTGGTGAATCAGCAAGCAGCTCATGAGATCATTGCTCTCGAGTTACTTACAGTTTTACTCGAGAAACCTACTGATGACAGTGTGGAAGTAGCTGTTGGTTTTGTCACAGAATGTGGTTCAATACTGCAGGATCTCTCACCTAAAGGCCTTCATGGTGGGTATTCCTTCGAACTATATTGCAACAGTGCGATGACTTTGCCATTTGTCTTTTTTCTTGTTTCCTATTACACTTCATTTTACATCTGGAATCTTTTTTTTCTTTGTCTACTTCATTGTATTAACTACTGTAGGAAAGCATGGTAAAGCTAAGTAAATGATATTTGAGTTAAGATTATACCTCCTACTCAGCAAGAGAGGGGGAGTCTGGAATCAAGGGTTTTAAGATTCCAGTTGCATGAAATTGTGTTAGAGTTTAAGGGAGGATTAAGGAAACAAGTTAAGACCGAAGGTGCTGGAAGGTGTGTTAGATGATATCAGGATTGCAAGAAACAAAAATTAATTTATTTGGGTGCTGAGTGGTTAAAATAGGAGGCTGAGTCCCTTACTGAGTGTGGCATAAACAATTCTTATTTAAAATATCAAAGTTGTAATATTATCATTTATTATTTATTACTAAAACCTCCATGTGAACTTTTGTATCTAGTTTTTAGTTGTTTGATTCTGAGAATTAAAAGTTTTTTATCTAATTATAATGCCCAAACTAAAACAAACATCTGTAATTTTTATCAAAACAAAAAAAAAACTATGTATCTAATTATTGCTCTACTCAAGTGCTCCATTTGCTTCAGGTCTTCTGGTGGTTAATATTTATTTGTTTATTTTCCTGCATGCTTGCAGAAATATGCTAATGCAAGACACTTATGTATACGTGCAAATGATGCTTGAGATCAATTTCAGTCTTGGAATTTTTTGTTTTAAGATTTATAATTTTGCAGGTATCTTTGAGCGTTTTCGTGGAATTCTTCATGAAGGAGAAATTGACAAACGTGTTCAGTTTCTGATTGAAGGCTTATTTGCAATAAGAAAAGCAAAGTTTCAGGTACTTCTTTTTTATTGTTTGTGATGGGAAATAGCACATTAACAAAATAACACAGAATTCAACTCTTTTGTTAATAAAGGAATAGTTTGAAATTGAAATGTGTTACAATGGTTGCATTGTCTTACAGGGCTATCCAGCTGTTCGTCCTGAACTAGATCTTGTGGAGCAGGAAGATCAGATAACTCATGAAGTCTCCTTGGATGAGGAGATAGATCCAGAGATTTCGCTTGGTATATTTTGTATTGATAAGTTTGTATCTGTTTCGAATTTAATTGATTGTGGAAATACTCGTGTCATTTTGATTTCTTCGTTTTCCATTTTGTTTTTTTCACAGATATATTCAAGCCAGACCCCAATTTCATGGAGAATGAGAAGCGTTATGAAGAGTTGAAGAAATCAATGCTGGGTGAGGAGTCTGAGGATGATGAGGAAGGCTTGGATGCTGAGTCAGATGATGATGATGATGAAGATGATGAGACTGATGAAGAGGAAGAAGAAGAGATGCAAATAAAAGATGAAACAGAGACAAATCTTGTTAATCTTCGAAGGACAATATACTTAACAATTATGTCTAGTGTTGATTTTGAGGAAGCTGGTCATAAGCTTCTGAAAATTAAGCTAGAGCCGGGTCAAGAGGTGAGCTTGGATCTCTGCTAGCAGTTACTTTTCTGTTGCTAGAACTATCGACTACTGCCTTTTACTTATTCTAATTTTTTTGGGTACATTAAATTTATATTTTAATAATATGGAAGAACTTTAGTATCTAGTTCAATGATTGGTGTGATCATATTAAAAAAGATGAATGCTCTTTTCTTTATCTGTCCCTTGTATATAATCACTAATCACTAATTTGCCAATTTGTTTCTCTGCACTTATTGATCTTTTATATTTGGATTTAACTGGGTACGACTTGGGTGCAAGGTTATTTGTCTCTTTTGTTTTTATTGTTGTCTAATTTGATGCTCTTTTAAAGAACTAGTGCTTACATCATGTCTAACTGTTATAAGTTATAACCATTGGCTGCATCTATACATAGTTACTCAGATTGAACATTCATTTCGAGCTTCTGATTTATCATTCTCCACTAGTTACCTTTCAATTACAATTTTGTATAATTGGTGGCAGATGGAATTGTGCATTATGCTTTTGGAATGTTGCAGCCAAGAGAGAACTTATCTTCGATATTATGGTCTTCTGGGGCAGCGTTTCTGCATGATCAACAAAGTACACCAAGAAAATTTTGAAAAGTGTTTTGTGCAGCAGTACTCAATGATTCACCGACTTGAAACAAATAAACTGCGAAATGTGGCAAAGTTTTTTGCTCATTTACTTGGCACAGATGCTCTACCTTGGCATGTTTTATCTTATATACGCTTGACTGAAGAGGACACAACTTCTTCTTCACGTATATTTATTAAGATTCTCTTCCAGGTACTGAGAATCAAATTCAAATATTCCACTTTTTGTTTCTTTATGCACTTGCATTATTATTTCACCACGTTTGAATTATGAGTTTTAGAAATATACTTTTCTTACAATGAGAGCCACAAAAATTTCAGGGCTTGTCTTCTAGATTGCATAAATTATGCCTGCATCTCTGTATGTGGAAGATGCTGATTTCAGTTTATGACGTTGCAGGAATTATCAGAACATCTTGGAATCCGACTGCTAAATGAGCGGTTAAATGATCCAACAATGCAAGAATCTTTTGAATCCATATTTCCAAAAGATAATCCAAAAAACACACGGTTCTGCATTAACTTCTTTACATCTATTGGTCTTGGTGGTCTTACTGAGAACCTACGTGAGTATTTGAAGAATATGCCACGTCTTATCATGCAACAACAGAAACAAGTTTCACAATCTGAATCAGATGATGAGTCAGGGAGTTCTGATTCATCAGATTCTGGATCAGCTAGTTCAGAGTCAGACTCAGATTCAGCAAGTTCTGATGAAAGTAACCGTGAGAGTGACAGAAGAAAAAGAAAGCGGAGGAGAAAGTGAAGCAATTTTATGCTATTGTCGAAGGCCCTTGCATCCACAAAACTGAGTATCATCACAAAACTGAGTATCCATGGTTTCTCAATCTTTAAATCACTGAATAAACTTGCCTTTTTATGTGCTG
Source organism: Glycine tomentella (assembly GCA_007407185.1). Taxonomy (NCBI): domain Eukaryota; kingdom Viridiplantae; phylum Streptophyta; class Magnoliopsida; order Fabales; family Fabaceae; genus Glycine; species Glycine tomentella. The sequence continues at coordinate 372,709 of PYAF01003075.1, forward strand.
TGAAAGGGATATGTGGGCTTCCTCAGTAAGTGAAAACTGTGGCATGTGCTGTGGGAACAACAACTGAAGAGAGAGAGAGAGGTGTGAAGTTGGTGAAGGTTTTTGAGAAGATGAAACGAAGTGGTGGAATGGTAACTGGGTTGCGTGAAAGGAACAAACTTGTTAAGACTTAGACATGGTTCTGATAGTGGGGTCAGTGTTTCTGGCTTTGTTTCAACACTTACTTCATAGGACTTTCGATGAAGACTATTTTTTTCTTTTTCTTTTTTGGGTCTGGGAATTTTGTTCTTTCACCGTGTGGTTGAATTAATCAAAGTTTAAGTTTGTATGCTTGCAATGGAAATGAGTCATTGTCAAGAGTTTATGTTCCTCCACGACAGAGAATTCTTTTTACTGCTATCATTAGGATTGCAATGATAATAATGCTTTTATATGAAACTGATTTTGAATGTAATATGCCTGTTAATACCGACAACTCGGAAATTTGTAGTGTTTGCGACTTGCGACCTTTTGTACGTCAATTTCTAAGTAAAGTTCCGTCCATGTCTATTTTTTCATTCCATTAATAATCTGAAATCTTAAGGAATCAAAAACTTTATCCTTAGATCCAATATGTGTTGGTTACCCTCACAAATTTCATGTTTTCAATCACTGCATGTATTTTATTACTAACTATTATATCATCTATCATCATTAGAAGGCCTGTTTTCACTAATCGCGTACCCTTGGGGCAAGTATTTACGCGTCCTCATAACTTCTGCACAAACTGTGCACCATGAAGATTATGCTTAAACCAGCTAGACAAGGGTAGAATGGAAGATATTTCATCCACTTTGAAATTAGTCTTTCATGGAATGGTAAAACACTATACACATTATATATAAATATATACATATTTGATACTTGTATTGTAAGGAATCAAAGTGCAAGTAAGGCGTACAATTTTGTAATGATGAAACTAAATTTTCAGATCAGGGGAGTTTTAATTTCCCATGAATGTAGGCCCTCTGAGGGTAGGATCCTGCTGGAGTCTCCATTCCCTTTCCTTAAGGTACTCTAGCAGAGGCAGTGACTCATTTCTCTGTTTTGTCACATAACCACACCCATAAGGGCTTGGTCTTTGAAAATTGTGGAAGTGATTGGTTATGTGTTCACCAGCACCAAAAGCATAGGGATAATAACCTGGCAGCAATGGTGGGGGACCTGGTGGCTTCACATATGTGTACTGGTTAGGAGACGAAGCATTACCCCATTGATCAAATTGGTTGAACCTGTAGGTGTCATGATGGAGGAAGTTTTCATGATTTCCATGAACATTCAAATGAGTAAGGTGCATATTATTGTTGACCCTCTCAGGTGTTGGATTCCCTCTGTACCAACGCAGCCATTCTGAAGAAGTTATTCTACCTGGTGGCGGTGCGTATCCATTGGAATAAGATGGAAAACTAGTATCATATCCAAGGGGTCCATAAGTGGAACTCAAAGCTGAATAACCATTTATCGGTGATGGGTTCTCTGGCAATGATGGAGCAGACACAGTAGATTGTACCATGACATCGGTGTACCAAGGAGCATTATCTGGCAACAGTGGAGCAGAAGGAGCTGGAACAGTATATGTAGCAGATGAGGAAGGGAAGTTTGGAAACTCATCTGCTGAACTGATGACTGGATTCTGAGTTCTATCGATGGAAAGATCGGCCAAGTACGAAGAAGCTACTTCCTCAATGGGGTGCTACCTGTTGGTGCTCAACCCTCCTCTATCAAGGACCCATGCATTGAGTGAAGGATGCCCAGCAGAGATTGGACCCTCAGAAAATGTGTGCGCATTTGATTCCTTCATTGAAGGTTCTTGCAGTTGGAACGATTTGTTCATCCTTGAATTCTTAATGTCACCTTGGAATCCCCAGGGATCAATTTGAAATGGATTTTGTGCCATAGGCAGAGATGTAGTACGACTCAGACAATCATCAGAAGGCAAGACTTTACCATCCTTGTCTTTTGGTGATGACATCTGCTCATGAGGGGAAAAAAGTGCGTACAATGGTGCTGAATTATACCTCGCTAGAGGCCTGAAGAGAATAACTTCTTCTTCCTACACAACAGAAGGTTTTCCATTAGTGCTGGAACTACTTGGATTATCCATTGTATCACATTTTCCATCTTCTCCATTGTCTTTGTGAGTTTTCTGATTAGGGTCATCCCCACTTGTCCTTTTGTCAGTGGACCCTACGTTACCTGTTTCTTTCTTCTCGTGATTTTCATCAAATCTAGCAGAGTAAAATTTTCTTCCTAATTCATCACATATAATCCACTTTTGCAAATTATTAGATCTGTTAGCAATCTCATTGCTGCTTCACCCATGCGCTTAGTGCGCAATTCAGTGCCACTCTCAAAGTTGTTGATGTGTTCCCATCTACAAGAGAAATCTAGTGAGACATGAGAAAAAGCTATAGATACAAAGCCCCTCAACTCATAGTCTTCCCAAAGAGGGGTACTACTATCTACAAGCTTCCTGGTTTCCTTTCTATTCTCATTTAGTTGATTTAGAAGTTCAATAAGCACATAAAAAAGTAAGAAATAGGATCAGTTGCATATACTTCAATGCCATCAAGCATGCTTGCACACCACTCCACGAAAACAAGTACAGAAGGCAATAAGGGGCAATGATTCAAAGGACTAGACTTCTGGCATCTTTCAACAAAACGGCCCATGAAAATGAATGCAGCAACTAATGCCAGATGTATCAGCACAAGTTACTGACAATCATTTTTGTCTTTTGATTCATCTTTCTCATACTTATCAATCAGATTCTTTAGGGTAAATATGAGTATAGAAACTATTTGTAAGGCTCGGAAAGGGCCCTTTCTGGCCAAATCCATTTGTCCATAGGACTCCAACATGGTCTTTAGTTTTATATCTTCTAGCTCCATTATTTCATCTAACACTTCAATAGTAGATGCCAATGCAATGGGGAATTTCTCCAAACTGCTTCAGGAGACAAGGGGAAAATAACATCATTTCACATGTAGTAGAAATTGAAATTATGCATTAATGTGCATTATATCAGGATATTTTGTTATCATGACTTAATGTAACATTCCCAATTGACCAATTTATCATAATATGAAATCAAATGTCTATTTCTTATTCTAAAAAAAATATTAAGTGATCAATAGACTGGTTTCTTCAACTTCCTTAGTAATACGTGTAGACATTTGTATATACGTAGAGTACCTAAAACTGTATGGGAGTGTAAATGCATATCACAGTGGTAGACACTTGTGTATATTCCCTTGTCCTGAAAAAATGACAGATGAAACTTTGAAACTTGAAAGAATGATATGTTAATTTCAGTGATGCGTTATGTCCTAAAGAAACACATGGAAGAATGATATGTTATTAATGGCTAACTCAAAAGATATGCACAAAATGAAATGCTATGCGAAGATGCATTGAATGTGCATAACTCAAGTTGATTATAAGAAAGGGGGGGGGGGGGGGGGGGGGAGGAGGAATTCAAACTTAAAAAGGAAAGAAAAAATAAGAAAATTCTAGAATAAATTAAATTGAATCAAAGATATACCTTGATGTTATGAAGAGGTAACTAACTGTTTTGACTATATGAGACCATAACTTTGTGTCAGTAAAATGATTACTTTCACCTTCAAACAGGTTGCGGTTCGAGCTATCATCATTTGGTTGCATTCCAATCTCTTTGCTGATCCTTTGAGAAGGTTTGAAGAAATCAAAGCAGACTTCACAGGAAACACATTCCAGACGAGATGACCTGTTCTGCAAGATCATTAGAGATGTCAGCTTGCAAAGCTTAGAAACATTAAACATAATAACAAATAGATAAAATAAATTATAGTTTATTAAAGAACCTAAATATTATCTAACTTTTTCCAACAGTAAGATAAGATTATCCCTGGCATTAGGAAAAGGTTCTTTAACTGCTAAGCTTCTTACACAGTGGTATAAAGCAAGAAAATCATCTCCAATATATGTTGCCAATACAGCCAACTGCATATGAACAAGGTTACTTACTTGCAAGGAAGAGAGTAGAGGAAAAAAATCTTTTCTTATGCAACAAGTCTAGAACTAATTTCAAACCAAGGCAGAAGTTTACCTGGTTTTGAGGGTTTCCACTATCTGGCCAAATCCTTGTTGCTTCCAAGTAGTGTGTGGCAGAAACTGACCAATTTTGCTTTTGAGCATCAAGGTTTTCAAAATGTTGGTTATACTTGGCCAGATCCCCCATGCAGACTAAGCAGCGATGACATAAATATTGACATTTCAGCATGGATTCTGGTTCAAAAGAAGTTGAAACACAACCCTTTTTATGAAAGAAAGCCTCTTCTGGGACTCCATAATGTTTTCTGAGTTTTACAATCAAAGTTTGGTAAAACTCAGTGGCTTCTGAAAGAAATGACTTAAATGCCTGTATATGATTATCGTTGGTTATCCGCACAACACCATCTTTCGGCATTCCTGATTTCTTGTTCTCTGCATTACCAGAGCTTTTCTTTATTATTTTGCGAAATTCATCAATATGCTTATAGTGAAGCTTCCACAAGGAATATTCAACTTGAAGTTCTGAATGAGTGTGATTATTGAGGATTGCTCTCTCATAACTTGACCTGATGTTGTGATACAAGACTTGAACATCAGAGTGTAATAGGCCTTTAGAATGGATCAAAGCCCATAGCTGCCTTTCAGAGTTCCCAATCTGAACATGACACAAGTTCAAAATTAAGGATATAGAAGAAAATACTTTTCCTAAGCCTTCATAGCTAGGAATGATAGTTTCAGAAAGTTATCTCAAAGAGAATATGTTTTTCTTTATGAACTCCAGAAGGAAGAGATGAAATAGTTGTCATAGTCAAAACTGAAGGGCTTTCTTCAAAGGTAATTATGCATCAGCTTGGCACAAAATACAGTGCCTGACCTATTAGTATACTGGTGTCATTCTTGGTGCAAGGACAGAAAAATAATTGGAAAGCTATACCTCAAAAATACGAATATAATCTTCTGCTCATTTTCAACAAGGTAAAAAGTCTAGATATAAGGACTTCAGAATCACACAGTGTAAAGTTTTAATTCCATTGCAAATAAACGAATGCATTTTAAGAGTTAGGAAAAACAATCTCAAATGAGTCCAAATTGGCTACACTGTAAAAGTTTATACGCAACCAGCAAATGGAAAGTAACATTATTATATTATAGTAACTAAGATATTTCACTTTCAGTAAAAGCAGTTAAACAGGTAGTACTGTTTGGCGATCTGTATTAAAATTGGAAATTATTGCAGTTTAAGTTCTTAAAAAGGCAGTGTGCATAAAAAAGGACTCAGATCAAATGTCATTTTATACTATGTACATATATCTTTTCTTCATCTTATCTTACTGCCCTTGCAATGCTATAGTTATACTAAATAACAGAAGAAAGAGAGAGAAAAGAACAATATTTTCCAGTTATCACCTTGTTTCTCCGAAAGTCCTCTCTTTTGGAGCTTAAAATTTTGATAGTTTCATTTTAGGTGATATTGACAAATACAATGAGAGTTATTTTTATAGTTACATTTTTGGGAAGGACAGAAATTGTAGTGAAAGCGATAATTCTAGTACTAGTATAATAACTAGTACGAATGATACAAATGATATTGATTCCATTATAGGAGAAAGTTCTAATAATCTCGATGAAAGTCAAAAATATAAGCATCTGTGGCTTGAATGCGAAAATTGTTATGGATTAAATTATAAAAAAAAAATTAAAAAAAAAATGAATATTTGTGAATACTGTGGATATCATTTGAAAATTGGTAGTTCAGATAGAATCGAACTTTCTATTGATTCGGGTACTTGGAATCCTATGGATGAAGACATGGTTTCTTTGGATCCTATTGAATTTCATTCCGAAGAGGAACCTTATAAAGATCGTATTGATTCTTATCAAAGAAAAACGGCTAATTCGAATTGAAAGGTGATATAAAATCGGTCTATTTCTGGCATCATATCCATAGTTAGCGTATTCATCATAGTTAGAAGCTCCAGCTTCATATCAAGGTCACGGTCGATATCGTCACTATCATAACTATCATCAATATCGTCACTATCATCAATAAGAAAACCCTTAGGCTTGTTATCCAGGAACTTGTTCAGAAATACTGTAATGAAAGGAACATAGGAGTTTGTCTAGACTAACAGCCTATGAGTTCTAACCAGAGAGAAAACTAGCATATTTACTAGACCTTGAAGGAAGAAACTAAAACACGATTAAGCCCACAGTAGCAAGAGTATGAATACCAAAAACATTCAACTCAAAATACAAATAATAATCAATTCAAGCAAGTCCAAGCCAAGATCTACTTGATTGCAAGTTGAAGGAGAAAAAATGATCTCATTTTCGCACTCAGATGACTACCATCATCATCTTTATGGATAAGCAAACACAACAGGCAATAGCTGAACCTTTCTGAGAATTAAGGTTTCAGTCAGAGTCAGACTAGAAAAACAAGTCTTCTACCTCTGTAACATACATTAAGACACAATTTTGGAGAAAACATGGGACAAAGAACAAGTGATGAGGGAGTTACAAGTTTCATTACAACACCAAAACTCACACACCAAAGGCTGAAATTGTTAATTCACAGTACAACCATGAACCACCACCAAGGCCCCACACACAATCAAGATATGACAAGGCACCCCCATCAAAGATTTTGTTATGTCAAAGGTAAAAAGCAAAAAGAATTGCATTCATAAAGTGAAAGACCAGAGTTTTAGGGGAAAAAAAAAGATTACCCAATGGAGAGTTAAAGCTTGAATGAACATAAAAGTCCAAGTAAATTGTTAGAACCAGAAAATGAGTCAAAATCATCCAAACAATAACATTGACTTTGTGAGGAAGGGAAGGAGCAAGGAGAATTGAATTGAGGCACAGGTATGTTGTTGTTTCAGTTGTCAAAATGGACAAAGGTAAACCTGGGTTGATGTTGATCATCAAACTATCTTAGTCATTATTTAATCAATGTCTCTTCAAACTATCTTAAACCATTTTTTTTGTCTTTTAATATTGTTTGCAGATATTTATTATGCCATTAAAAAATTTATTAAGAAAATTGTACCAAAGGAATAAATTAAAGTGTGCCTCATCATCATCCATTTCACTGACTAAATATGCAGGATCACTTGTAAATCAAGTCAAGATTATTGTCACTTGTACTTTGGGAATTATCCGGTGCTTCACCGAACACCGTGATAAAATTGTACATGGGTCATTCTCGTCATTTGCCAAATAAACGGAGAGCTTGTAAGAATTTCCCAATGCAAACTCTTGCATTAATAACGAATCACGGTAAATTTTACTTTTCTTTTCATATCAATGAATAAAATGGTTAAAATAATAAATTAAAAAAAATTCAAAAATCTCTCTCAATTACAAAATGTCAACTCACAAACCTCACACAAAATTTAATTTTATATAAATAAAAAGTATGTTAAAGATACTTAAAAAATATAACAATGCTATTTTTAGGCTTTGTAATTTTTATTTTTTTTATTCATGCAATGTTTGTCACTACTTGTTTTTATCTCAATTGTGAAATTTTCATTAATAGTAACATGTTTTTACACCTTTGCAAATATAATAATTGTGGTTTTGTATTCTTATAAAATATAACTATTTTTACTTTTAGTCTCTAAAGTAATATTTAGTTCAAGTATTAAGTATGGAGGAATATTAAATACTCATTAAAAAAAGAATTGTTTATAATAATTCTATCCAATTTAAATATGATTGTTTCTCATAGAAAGATAATAATTTATGTAAAAAAAAACTAGAAAGGATAATTATCCTTATATTAATATATGCTTATATATGCTTGGATCTTAGTTATATTAATTACTTAATGTTAAGTAAAAAAATTATAACTAAATAATGATGATTTAATTGGTAACACACGTTGAGTTTATAGGAACTAGAGAGTTTGAGTTTGATTTCCTCATAATAACCTCTTAGAAAGAGGTGAAGAGCTTTAGTGTGACCAAACCTTTAATTGAGAAGTAATATCATAGTTGATCTAAAGAGTTAAAACTTGTAAAAATATCTCGTGATCCCATAAAAAGTCAAATATCTTAATTATAGTGATAAGAAAAGAAAAAAAAAAAAAAAACTATAAGTCCTACAATCCTAACATCACTTTTACCTTCAACTATACTAAAGAAATCATATTAATGTAACATGATAAAACTTGATTGCAAGAAAAATTAGATAATTAAAAGAAGAAGAAAAAAAGCAACTTAACGGTTTGTCACTTTCCCCTATATGAGATAGGACAAAGGGCTTGACCATACTGCCCACACATGCATGTATGCAGACGAGTAGATAGATGCTGGTGGTGGGTAGTTAAGACTCCATGGGGATCAATTCCAAATGCTTGCCAATATTTCAAGATGTCTTTTTCTGACCAGTGATGAGTCACATAAGAATGAAGTCATCTTATTTGAATCCCTATTTTTTTTGTGTTTTTATTTCAAATAAATTTTATTATTTTTTGTTTGTTTTTCTGTGTGAATGATATCCCTAAGTGGTCTCTAACAAGAGCTGTATGGTTTATCATGCCAAATTAAGAAGAGGCTTTTTTTTATAAATATATCTTCACACACACAAAAAAGACACTTCAATATGTTATTTTTAAAAGAATTAAGAATTATAAAATTGATTTGATGGTTGAAATAAGAAAATGGAAGAAAGATGTAATAAGTTTGAATTTCTTTCATTAATATTTTTTTCTCTCTCATTTTGCTAATAAAAAATATTCTTCCTATGATTCATCTTATAAAAATCCAAGCTGGATATTCATTTCCAAAAACTGACTTTGATTTCTACTCAAGACTTTTAAGGCACGAAATTTTCATTCGCCGCATATATGGTTTACCCTGGGTGTTGGGTAATTTGAGGAAAATAAATTTAAGAAGGAAGGTTTTACCCTGTGTACTGGATATTAGGTATTTTTTTTATTTGTTTGAATGGGAATTGAACAAGAAGAGAAATTGTAAAAACTTGTGTCTCATGTTAATTTCCTCTCACTTTAACAATGATGTTGATTGAAAAATGTTGCTTAAAAATTAAATATAATTTCTAATTTAAATTTTAATAATAATAATAAAATATTTCTGTTAAAAAAATAATAGTGAAAATTAAAAAGTTTAATTAGTAATATTTTTTATTTTTACTCATCTAATTTTTTTTAATTGACATGAATCGAACTCAGGAACCAGGACCCCTATATTTTTACTCATCTAAAATCTAAATAAGTAAGGGATTGACTTAAAAAAACAAAAAGTAAGGGATTTTTATTCACTTTTTTCTTTTGATTTATATTAATTTCAAAGCTTATTTTTTTTTCATCTATGTAAATTAGCATTTTTTATTTTATTTTTATTTTAGTCTTTATAAAATGTGTTTATTTTATTTTATCTTTAAAACATTTTAGATAACATTCTTTTTTCATTTGTTTAAAACATTTTTTTATTATTCAAATAAAAACAGACACATTTAGCAAGTACTAAAACGAAATATAAATTTGCAGGGACGAGAATGAAAAAAATGCTAAATTGCAAGGACAAAAATGTATTTAAGTCTTAATTCGATTAATACACTTTTTTTACTCTATTTCTATTTTATATTTCCTATTTTATTAGCTAGAAGGTGCAAACCAAAATACAGATAAGTGAGTGAAATTATCAAAGATTAAAGGGCTATCATTGTGTCAATGTTGATTGAGTGAAAATTGTTGTGTGTGAAAATTGATTCTTAAAGAGAGTCACAATGTTAAGACTCCTATAATGAGTAAAATAAATTACTTGATAAGATACTTAAGCCACAAAATTTTCTCACCTAATAAACCTAACAATACATTTTGTAAATATATTTTTTAAATATCAATAAAGAGTATATTAAATAATGTATTGCTAAATCTCATTATATTATTAAAGAAGTCTAGTTTATTTGATTGAACAAATGATGTGATTGAATGTTATAAATTTCTAATACCGTATTTAATTTTTACTAATAAAAAAATCTCTTTAACACCAATTAACTACATTGGTAAAGTTAACCAATAGACACTTGATATTGAATCCTAACATCTAGATAATAGTAGAAGATTGTTGAGTTACAAGTAACTATTATGATAGATTGGTCAAAGACGGGAAAGGTGGACGCGGGTCTATGTAGTTGTTTGTTAGGTTAGTGATTGATGTTGATTTCATGTCAAAATTCAAATCTAATTATTCATGTACGAAACCTATTACACAATGATCCCCAATTTCCCATGGTGCAGTGCTTAAGACAAGTGATGATTTCTACTGAAGAATTTCTAACGATAACTATTTTGATTGTGAATGCGATGATTCTAAAGTCTAATATTTCTCACGGCATAGAAATATAAAGGAAAAGGAATGAGACAATGATTTTCTAATAATGTCTGGTTGCAACAATATCATATGCATTGGCTTTGGCGATATCTTCCCAGTCATACAATTTGAGGAATACCCCTTTAATAAATTTCAATTGAAAATGATTGATAAGCACTTTATATAGGTAATCTTAAGCTGTGTTGACCAATTTTACCTGCGGGCAAGAATTTTTGGAAGGAACTTCTAGGGACTTAGTGTAAATGCAAACATGGGTTTAGTTGGAATTCTGTGTCAAGGGCATGGAAATTTTTTTCACTAATGAAATTCAGGAATTCATGATTGATGGGTTGAATTATTACAGACAAAAATATGACATTTTAAGTACTTTTTAGAGTGCCAATACAACTTCTAAATGTGAACAAGTCTAATATATTTCCATTTGCTTTGTGGAGAATTCTCTCATTTGGAGTCTACCCATTTATTAATTTCAATGAGAAAATGATAGATATCACTATAATAATACTATCTTGTAAGGTTAACCAATTTTACAAGCATGATCCAGAAAGACAAGAACTTTAAGCAAAGTGTTTGACATTTTAGTTGAAAGTGGAATTCCATTTTCGTTTCAGTAACAAAACACCAATTATAATCGGCTATGCTTAAGGCCAAACTTTTACTGAGGCCCAGAAAAATATTAGTGAATATAAATATCTCTCTCTTACCCTCTCTCTTTGCATATATATAAATTAGTATTTTAGTCCCATAGATAAATATTTCGTTTTATATAATTATAATTATAATAAATAATTAATTTTAAATATATAAATCACATTATAATTAAAATTCATAGTAAATCAATCTTTTTGAATATATAAATTAGATCTCAGTTTTAAAAATATAATTTAAATGCAAAGAATTTTTTACAATTTTAAAATTCAATTTAGAGATTAGAATAAAAGAGAATAAATTAAAAGAAATAAATAGTTATGAAAATCAAGTATACAAATAAAAATAAAAAGAAGATAGTTCATTTGTAACTCATGTAATTTTCATTTAATATATATAATTTCTATACAACTCCTTAATTTGTTTCCACTCAGAATTCATTTCGTTATTAAAAAAAAAAAAAAAAAAAAGAAACGTAGGAACGGTATGCTTTATTCTTGTTTTCTTGGTCAAACTTTGCTCATAAATCTGAACTAGAGAGAACTCCTGTGCAACCGAAAAGGAAACAGCCTATTTTATGGGTAGAGTTTTTACAAGACTCAAAAGAGTTTAAGCCACTTAGGGCCTCCGTTTCGCATTACCCAAAAAAAAAAGCCCAATTGACAGTGGACCAAAGGTTGCACAATCTAATTAACTTGGATTGCGAAAAAATAAATTGAAATATTTTTTTTAGTTCTTATAATTTAGTATTTTTTTTATTATACTTTTTTGATTCTTATAAATTGTGTTTGTTTTGTTTTTATTTTTTTAACACTTTGATCAATAAATAAAAAAACGTTATCTAAAACATTAAAAGAATAAAAATAAAACAAACATAATTTGTAAGGACTAAAAATAAAAAAATAAAAAAAAGCTAAATTGTAAGGATTAAAAAAATATCTAAGCTAAAAAAGTATTGACAAAAATCAGGATCAAATTGTGAAAAAAATAAAAAGTCAGGAATTGAGCAAGGTTTCTGATCGGCTTGGGAGACCCAAATATAGCCCAAATGTGTCTTAATAATGTATTTGGATTTAATTTAATTTCTTAAATTTAAACCTATCACAAGTCTCTTAGACCCGGTCAAATTAATGGGATAGGACGGATTATGATCGCTCCTAATTTTAACAAAGTTAAATTATTTATAATAATCTTTTTATAATATTGTTTTTATTCATATTTTAATACTAACACATTTTTTTAGAAACATATATAACCTCAACGGAAATCTGCCAAAGCTAAATAAAATTATTATAAATAATAAAATCTCTCATTTATGTATTTAATATAATTGTATATTCAAAATTCAAATTCGACACTATTACTTAAGAGAAAATAACCTATCAAAAGAATTTAATTTAGTTGGTTGAAAAATATGTATGAATTATTATAATTCTTCTTATATTTATTTTTTATTCTTATAAATAAATAAATTAAAAAAGGGAAAAAATAACATTGTATCAATTAATGCACAAGCTTGGTGCTTACTATCACAATTTTTTATTTTATCTCTATCTCTCACATTTATAGATAATGCTATATAAATGGAAAAAAGCTAATCGCACATTCCAAATTTAAGGTGTATGAGGAAGAAGGAAAAAAAAAAATTATAGACATGCATGACAATTGATGTAACAGAAAATAAAAAAAGAAATGAAATAAAAAATACGAGATAGAAGCAATATTAAGTATATAATTAATAGTCCTATACAAGCTCCTTCAAAAATAAATTATACACAAGTTTAATGTTTAATTATCATGCATTTCTCATTTTAGTATCTTTCATTGCAAATAAAGTCATATTATTTATAGCCACACGTAATTCCTTTCAATTTATAGCAACTTCACCATCATGCATGGCAGTCATGCATTTGAACTATATATAAAACACAACACATGATCTCTATTTAGCATATATAGAATTAATTCTAAGCTACAAAGACCAAAAAGAGAAAAAGCAGGAACAAGAAACGGGCACTGCCCAAAATTAGGTTAAATCACAAGTAACTCAGCCACGAAAATCTATCCTTTTTTTATCCCAAGAAAAACTAACAACCACCTAATCAACTTTTTTCTCCTATATCCTCTTCTCTCCCCTCCTAAGCAAGGAAGGGCAGGGATAAAACCAGCCTCAGAGGGCTCTTCTCATTCTCTTGTACATTCCAAAGCCAACAAAACAAAAAACTCACTAACCCTAACCCTACCCCCACCCTTTTGAAATGAACTTCAAACCCTGGCTCTCTTTCCTCCTCTTGGCCCTGGCCCTGGCCATGGTGGCCGAGGCTTCTAGTGTTCATCATGAATATGGCTTCCATGTTAATTCTGTGGTCCATGATCTCATTGGAGATGACAATGAGATGGTGCTAGATTCCGAGTCCAATCGCCGAACCCTCGCCGGGCGACAACGGTACATTAGCTATGGTGCCCTAAATGCCAACAATGTGCCATGTGGTCACCGTGGAAGATCCTACTACAATTGCCAGCATAGGGGTCGTGCCAACCCTTACAATCGTGGTTGCACCAGAATCACACATTGTGCTAGAGACACCAGCTAGATGAACAAGTGACGAAGCTGGAGAGAGAAATATATATGATATATATAATTATATGTTATATAATAAAGTATTAATTGTGGCTGGCTTTTGTTCTATGAATTGATCGAGATTCTAGAATAACTAATGTGAGTTCTTGCCACACTTTTCTATATAAGCCTCCCATTGAACAGATTTTATTTTAATTTGTTGGGGGAGGTTATTTAATTAATTGTTTATTTAATTTTCGAGTGTTTGTGATATTAATGTTATATGGGGACTAATTAATTGGCCTCTCTCTCCATATATATATATATATATATATATATTCTTGTTATGTGATCTGTGTACAATTATTTTCCTCTTGTTTTCAAATATAGATGGAGCGTATAGAAAAATAATATCTAATAAATTAAAAAATTAGAAAGATGCGCAGAAGTACTGGAGAATGATGAAATTTCACGTTAATTGTTAAAGATTGTCGCGTTACATTTTTACTTTTAAAATAAACACATAATTTGTATTTGTCAAGAACGGAAGGCAAATTCTTAATGTCTTCTAGCTGATGTTAAGTTTTCATTGTTTCTGCAGACAATACCATAATCATCTTCTCAAATATATAAGTAATCATTATTTTCTTTTCAAATAGTTTTTCATGATCAGTACTTATGCATATAATCATATTCATATTCTTCTCTTCTTTGTTTTCAATTTGGTATATACCTTTCTCGGCTCCAATATTATCCATAAGTACATTATTATTTTGAAGACTTCCTTAATCCAAAAGCACTTAAAAAATGTTTTTTGTTGGCATAATTGAGCATATTTTTTACTTAAAGCATCTTATAATAGTCCTAATTTTTTGGTAATCATCTTATAATAGTCCTAATTAATACAATTTGACTAATGTTAACAGCCTAACACGTGTGTAAACTTTATTTAGTTAGTACATATCATCAGTTATACGATTGACTGGGAAGTTTTTGCACAAAATACGTTCAATTATAACCAATCATGACTGAGAAGGAAAAAAGAAAGTTAAAGAATGAATACGTATATTAATTAATATACAATATAACAAATTTCCAAAAAAATAAAATCGTTTTATAAGTCGTTTTACGAAACATTATTAATTGGTACTAGTACCGTTTAACACTTTTCGCATCCTTTACCTTAAAAGAAGCTTTCATTTTTTTTAAATAAAGCAAAAATATATTAAGAAGAGTATTAGTAAAGCCACAGGATGTGACCATAATAACACCGAACATACAACGTAATATCTGTCAATTACAGAAAGATAATGGAATACAAAGAGGACACCCTCCGAATTACAAAATGGAGAAAAGCCAAAATACAAAATTAGAACCTAAAGCTTACGGCATGCATGAAATAGGTATAAATGGCAGCTAAAGCCATTTTTTTTTTTTATCAGCAAAGAAATCAAATATTTCTAAAGAGGAGTAACAGAAGTACTCAAGGAAATATAATGTTAGTTAAGTGGTTAAAGAAGATTGAGAAAGAAATAAAAGATTACAGATTCAAATTTTTTAACAGATATTTTTAACAAACTAATATTTGTAGATAAAAAAATAAAACTACTCGAAAGATATATCCAACATGGCATGACTTATGCATATCCGAAGTACAAACAAATCATCCCGTGCAATACAAGAATAAAAATTCCTAGTCTATATACCACTGGTAGTCTGGTACCAGTCCCGTGAACCCTATAATTAATATTTACATATAGTAACGACCTGAAGAACTACAAAAGAAAAACAAAACAAAAAGTAGCCTGTAAGAGAACAAATTCAAATAATTAAGACTAAATCACCAAAATGTAACCAGAAATAACTAGCTAGTAGAAGCTATATTTTAATTAATTGCAAATTTTATTCAAACCTGCCATAATTGGTAATACAAAAACAGTCTGCACATGCAGTCTTCATTCTTGAAATAATCCGCCTGGTTACCATAGTTAAGCACTCTATCAAAAGCCTGTGTTGTCCTACCTAAGTTCCAAGCATCTTGCTATTCATTGAGATTTTACGTACATGCCGCGGAACAACATTAATTATAGATTTATAGGGTTCATCATGTTCCTCCCCGAAATCCTTTCCTTGACAAATTAATGTCAATCGATCACCACACGGTAACTTTCTTAGCTTTTTGCTTCCGAATCAATCTTACACAAACCTGATATATATATATATATATATATATATATATATATATATATATATATATATATAATCACTACTAGAAAACCAGCTTTTAACATCGGTTATTTTCGACATATAACATCGGTTCCGACCCGATGTTGAATCAGGCGATGTTAAAAGTCTTGAACTTAACATCGGTTCTCAAAACCGATGTTAACAATAGTCAATAACATCGGTTTCCCATCAATAACCGATGTGGCCATATGAAAGCTGAAAACGTTGAAAAGTAGCTACATCGGAAGGCAACATCGGTTCTCATATAAAACCGATGTTAACGAAGAAAATCAACATCGGTTTCATTTGAAAACCGATGTTAACGCAGAAAACAACATCGGTTTGGCTGTCCCAACCGATGTTAACAAGGTAAAACAACATCGGTTTCTCTAAAGAAAACCGATGTTAATGAAGAATATCAACATCGGTTCTGTAAGCAAAACCGATGTTGATTTGTAAGTTAACATCGGTTTTACCTACAACCGATGTTGTTTTTTAATTTTTTTTTTTTTACATATTTTGTCTGTTTATTGGATTTTGACAGTTCTTCAACCTGAAAATTACAAATTCCAGATCCAGCCAATTCAGTATATAATAATATTCCAATAATAATTTGGTATAATTATTTTCAAATGTACATATTTGATTTTGCTAAGCTATATACAATTGTTTGCAAAATCCAAAACATAGACCACCTAGTCTACTACTAATACATCTTCTCTAACTTTGAGGAAATATTTCGCCCATTCGACCCTTATCGCCTTCAA
>PYAF01003075.1:391205-416513 GCA_007407185.1 Glycine tomentella
AAAAAAAAGTCTTTACACTGGAACTAATTTAAATTATTTTTTAAAATAATTGTCAATAGTTAAAATAACTTCATATAATGATTTAAATTATTTGTTATAAATAAAAATATGATGTATACTAAAAACATCTTTATTATAAATTTTAATTGTAATATGATATATATTAAAATATTTTTATTTATTTACTATAA
This sequence comes from Glycine tomentella, assembly GCA_007407185.1. NCBI lineage: Eukaryota > Viridiplantae > Streptophyta > Magnoliopsida > Fabales > Fabaceae > Glycine > Glycine tomentella. Next base: position 391,397 of record PYAF01003075.1, read on the forward strand.
ACTATAATTGTAGAAAAATAAACATATATCATATGCGTAATGTAGAAGTTAAAATAGTAGTGATATTTAATAAATCTAACTTTAAAAAAAGTGATGTGGAACGATTCTATTTAATTTGTTAATGTTGCATGCTTAATTATATAACACCTAACATTCTTCATCATTCATATACGTACCCTAGCATCACGTGGGTAGTTTCATGGAAACTTGTTTATACGCTCGGGTATTCCATGAAACTTTGTTTACATAAGATCACGTGGAGTATATAAATAAATTGCTATAATAAGAACAGAAGTACGAAATCATTTTCAATCAAATTCATGGCAGCAAAGGCTTGTTCTCTGAATCTAATCCAAGTTGCAACAAGAAAGGTATGTTCATTCATGGAGGGAAAACGTAATCTTTCGCTCAATATGCCAAATTGCTGGGAAATTATAGTATGCATGGGAACTCAGACACGAACCAATGCAAGTGGAACTGCAATGTAGTGAAAATTGCGTTACGTGAGACCTGTGTTGTTTTCTCGTATCCCACATATATTCAATGCAACGTCAAAACTTGCGGCTACTCCACTACACAGGTGTTTTTTTTTTTAGACTCCACAACACAGTTTAGTGGCATATAGGATAAATTAAGCATTTTGAAAGTTGAGATAGACTAGTTTGAAAGCTAATTTGAAATAGACAACCTATAATTGAGAAATCTAACTCATTTGATTAAATAATGTGCATAAATTATTGTAAATTTTTTAATATATATATTTTATTCTTATAGCTTAAAAAAAATATAACCTATATTTTATTGTGATTTTCTTTTCAAAAAATATTCATATATCATGGTAGGCCTTGGTTCTATATAGATTTCTTCTTGATTATAAAATGCATATGCCTAAAATTTAATCTGATAATCGCTACCATTTCTCATTATAATTGCAAGTTAAATCTAGCCGCTACTTAGTACTTGCAATCTTACATCATTCAAGAAGAAAAATATATATATATATAAAAAAAAAAAAGAGAGTGTTCATTTCTTTCCTTCCATTTATTGTCGTACATTAAGTTATGTTTTGTACCTTTCCTCATTGTTCGTCCATGCTGGTGCATCTGAAAAGTGGAAAAACTTCTGCGGCAAATATACAAGAGTGGGTTAATTTTAAAAAAAATTACATGAATAAGTAGATTTTTAAAATATTAAAGGCTATACATAAGAAAAATACGACTTTATATAAAAAAAATCGTGTTTAGAATGTCATAATTTTTTAAAAAAATATAAAATATTTAAAATTGTGATCCAAAATATAATTTCAGTTTTTTAAAAATATAAAATGTTTGAAGTCGTGATTCAAAAAATTACTTTCATATTTTTTTAAAATTATGACATTCTAAACTTGTGTTTTAAAATAATAATTTTATATATTTTAAAATACAACTTATTCATAACTTTTAATATTTTTTAAATCTATCCATTTCTGTATTTTTTTTTTTTAAATTAACCCACTCCCGTAAATTACCCAACTTCTGCTTTGGCGGCAGATAAAGACTAGCCAAGTGGGCTACTAGTTTTGAAAGTCATCGTGAGCATGAAACCAATCTAAAATTGCATTGTACCTTCCAAACTATGGTTGACAACTTGTGTCCATCTTGTTCTCCTTATGCGGTGTGAAAGTACTACTATTAATTACATTATACATTTTTATTGGTCATCATGAATATAAGTTAAAATTAGTATATATTTTTTGTTTTAATCTTACAGGAGATAAAAATTAACCAATTCAAAAAGTTTGACCCAAAAATAAATAAAGTTTAATTAAAATTTATTTTTATCAAAAATTAAATTAGAATAATATTTGAATGATTTAATATTAACTTCAATACACTAATTACTTAATTTAAATCTTTTGTTAAGTTAAAATTAGTATTTGACTATTTGTTGATTATTTATAAGCCCTCGTAGTACCTATCATTGAAACATATAATCTGACATTGCTTATACAATATAACAACGTTACTCAAAAAATTATCAAGAATAAAAAAATGATTTTTATGCTCTGAATGAGAGAAATTTGACCTACAAAATTAAATTAAATAATTTTATTAACCTTAATATTAAAATAAATTTTTATGTAAAGTACTTAAATATATAGGGCTCTAAATATTAAGTTAAGCACCCTGAACTGCCAATATTACTTTTCTTCTTCGTACTACAACCTTCATTCTAATATTATCTCTTTTCTACACTATTACCTTTGTTCCTCTTTAAATATATTTTTTATTCTTCTTGAAGCAATGTAAGATACATACTTTCTTGTTAGTTAAAATTTATTAAAAATATAAAATTTTGTGAGTCATTTATCATTTTTAATGATTCTTTCTCTTAATTTTATAGTAATTATTAATAAATTTTAATCAAAAGAATGTGCGTGTACTCCTAAATTTATATCCATCCATTTTTTATATCATTTTAAAATTTAAGAACCAAAAGGGATTAAGTCTAGTTAAAGAGAGTATTTTTTTACAATATAGAAAACCAAAGTTTAAACCTCTGATATATATACACTCACATTCAATGTCTGATAATATTTAAGATACCAAAAAACTCACATTTAATGTCTGGCAATGTTTAAGATACTTTTTGGTAGGAACAATGTCTCAAATATATGATTGCATTTAAAGGAAGATGCATGTATGGAATTAATTAAAAAAATTAATATATTATTATTATTACTTTTTGTCTATGATATCATTAATTTTAATTATTAATTATTTGATACATGCATTTACGAGAAAAATTAATGAGATATGAAGAATAATAAATGGTAGATAAGTTGATCAAAAATAAGATATACACTTATAATATAAAATATTTGTATACTCTCGCTCAATCACAAATTATTATATATACTATATATATTTATTTTGATAATAATTACAAGTCAATCAGCCAAAATTTCTAGTTGACAATACATACCATTAAACTTGTACAAGTAAATAGTAAAACAGAAACTATATAACAATTAATATAAAAACAAGTTTTTTTTAGTGTCTAATAATAACAATAAGGTTTTTAATACTTTTGTAAATTATTCAAACTTCTCACCAGGAGCGGGGCAAACTTTTTCGGGGTCCTGTTTAATATTTTAACACTATTTTTATAGCTCCCTATTAGGTGAAATGTAAAAGTAGTAAAAATTATTGTTGATGGGAATTGAACCTTGGACCCCGTGGTTATTAAAAATAAGGATTACCATTTCCTCTAGTTTTCAATATTGAACATATATTACAATAATTAATATTTGAGACCCTTATTTTTTGGGATCCTGTACGGTTGAACACTTTGAATACCCCAAGAACCGGCCCTGCTTCTCACCACTAAATGAACCCCATAAAATTTTAATAGTAGTAAAAATATTAGTATTTGTCTTAATAATAAAAATATTAGTAGACAGTAGTATTTAAAAACAATACTGTAATGTTTTTTTTTTCCAAGTATATATCTATGCGTTAAACAAACTTGAGTAAGATCATTAAGGAGAATAAAAATTTTCCTCCATATTTAATGCAATTGTATTCTAATGACATGAATTCAAGAAAATAAATGAGTTGTATTTAATCAAGTGGACTAAAATTTGAATTCTGATTGATTATTGAATATAAAATAAATTATGTTGAGAGGAAAATATCTATACTAAATGCGTTCATAGATAAAAATTAGTTACTCCTTCCTACCAATATCATGCTTAAAAAAGGCAAGACTATAAAAGAAAAGTTTTACTATTTTTTTAATTTCATTGTCGCCTTTTTTTTCTTCCTATTAATAGGGAGAATTTATCCTTTAGTACCTATTTTGCTTCGTTTGATTCTATTTCACCTCTATCAGTATTCAAGCATTATTGTATTCAACTATTCAAGTTTTTTTGTCAACCATAATCCATCATTCCATCTCCACATAAATTGGTATTTTTTATTTATTTAAGGACACTAATTAAAAAAACAAAAATTAACATTAATGCAATTCTATTATAATTTTTATTCTTCTCAATTACAATAATATATTTTTATCAAAAACACCTTTCATTTTATCAAGAACCTGAGACAAGATTAAATAGAAGAAAATAATAATGATTACGTGTATCTTTTCAAAAAGATAGCATTACCGACCAATGATAACAAAACATAGTTGAGTAACCAAACCAAAAAAATAAAATTCAAGAACACACATAAAGCTTACGGATTAGTACTTGTGGCTCTTACGAATTTGAAGGTATCAGTGACACAGTCAAATATACCATGCTTGAATTTTCATCTTCATCATAAAATAAATAAGATCTGTGTGGACTTTGAAAGGGATTATTATCTAATAATGGTTCAAATGAAAAGAGGCCACAAGAGGCACGTTGTCTTAATATCTTTCTCAAAAAAGGATAGCCAAAGGCAAAGTATATAGAAGATGGCGTTGATAATGGGATAGCAAAACGCCACTAGTGTTTCAGAGCAGTGCACATGTTAAGTTTCAAATTCCCAATAAATGCCACCACCAACCAAAGAGGGTTTTTTTTTTTCTTCCATATAGTCCTCAAAAATTATATTAGCCCACACAATCAAACAAACCAACAACACAAAAGAGGGTCATCTTATTAGCACCATGTTTTCTGGCTTTCCCATTTTCTTTCCTTTCATCATCACAAGTCCCACTTAGCCTTCATTTTCCCATGACCCATTCATTCACTCACAACAGTTGTGCTCTCCTTCGAGTCAAAAAGGATAATTAAAAATACTGAAATCAGAGAAAGAGGAACTAACTGTCTTTGCAACATCATTGCTTTTTACGGTTGTTCAAAGCTTTCATTCAACACCCTTGTGACTCAAAAGAAAACGAGGTCCCTACTACAAAGGAACAACAACAACAACACAAGGGAAAAAAAAAAAAAACTTCAATGCCTCACACTTCGGGTACTTTTTCTGTTCACAGTTCACTCCTTGAACGAGAATCCAATTTATTACTCTAACCTAAACCCACTATCAAGCTAGTTTGACTTCTACTCCTTACACAACATTGTTGCGACAATTTCACGGTTCATGAAATCGACATCAATCATCACATTACCAAGTGTAACCCAAACTCTAATTAAGAACAAAACTTCAATTCAGCATTAGTGTTATCATTCAATCAAACCATCATTCATCTTGATAATTAAAATTAATATAAGTACCCATTTTTTTGCGTTCTATTTGATCTATACACACACAACCACAACACAAGAAAGAAAGAAGAAAAAACCCACATAGAATGCCCTGAATGCCTGCATTTCTTGTTGGCACCTTCCCCTCACTCGGAAAGACAACAAAAAGGGTCAAGATTCCTTACCCATTTTTCTACTCTTTCTTTGACAGCTAGCCCAACAACACTGCTTTTGTTTTGCCATCCCATGTAGTAAACCAACACATTACACATTACACATTTTAATTTCTCTTTCTCTCTCTTACACAAACCCCAGTTTCATAATTCCTATCCCTACCACTCTGCAAGGACTGCACTTAGGTATAACGTTTCATTACAATAATCATTATTATCATTGCATTGCCCTCAAGCAGAAGCAACTGAATTCCATCACATAATTCAAATTCGGCATTAATTGAAGGGGTTTGACAGTGTGCGAAACGAAGTGGAGTAAATTAAGATACTCTGATATACGCAGCGACCTTGCAAGAACCACATTTAATTTTTAATTTATTATTATTTTTTAAAATAAAACAAAGACCAAAAGTCCAAAACGAAGAACCGAAATTTACGGTTGATAGTAGTAAAAAACTTTTACTCTCATTAAATTCTCAATGCCCTCATCGGCATGGCTCCTAATAATTGACGAATTTATTATTGATACCCAAAGTTTAATTAAAACTCCACGAACTCAATAATTAGCATTTAGAGCAACATAATAAAACGGTCAACTTAAACTTCCACTCTTCCACAGTCCCGCTCCCTCTCTTAATTAGCATTAAACGAAGCAAACATAAAAAATAAAAAAAAATAAAAAGTGAAGAAAAAAAAACACAAAATTAAGAAGAAAAGGCAAAAATTTACTAGATACAATTGAAGCAAGATTCTTGTTCCATTCTCAGCATAAGCAATTACAAGTTTATACCCTCTATTTCTCTCCTTTTTTTTCCTCCTCATGAATGCCATAAAAATATATATAAGAATCTTACAAGAAAATCTAAAAAGGACAAGGGAAGAGGAAGTGATTAATTAATAATAATAATAATTATTATTATTATTATTACTAATATTATTTTGCTGTTTGAAAATTTAAGAGGAGGAATTAGAAGAAGCAGAACCTGGGGAGGCGTCGGTGGGGAAGAGGGGCAAAAGGCGAGGCTTTTCGTCACGAGGAGTGGAGGCCGGAGAAGGGTGCAAGAAGAACCCTTTCTCCTTGATGGCTTTCTCTTCAGCTGCAGCTTCGATGGCGTCCATAAAAACGGTGCCGTTTTCGTTAAGGAAACGGGATCGGTTGAATGGGTCGGGTATGAGGGGAGTAACAGGGCTGAGAACGAGCGCTGGGAAGTCGAGGATGCTCGGGGAGAGAACCTCGGGTTTTCGAGGCGACGGCGAGAACGACGAAACGACGACGTTTTTGATGCTGTTCTCGCTGCCGCGGAGGAAACCCGAGGTTCCGATGAGAGGGTTGATGTTGAGATTCTTGAGCGAGTTGTTCCTGCGCTCCAAGAGTTTGAAGCCGGTTTGTTTTCTAATGGGTGGGATGTGGTTGTGGGGTTTGCTAGGTTCGGAGTTAGGCTTGGGGGAGGCCGAAGCTGAGGCTTGTTTTGCGGTTTGGGTGGATCCGGTTAACATTTGAACGACTTGTTTGAAGGAGTTGGTGTCGGCTTGGACGAAGGTTGTCGGGTACGGGTTGCCGGATTCGGATCTGCTCACGGGTTTCGGAGGGTACGGTGATGTCGGAGATGGAGGAACAGACACGGTGGTCGGAGTCAGAGGTGGCAGTAATTGGGTGTGGTGGAGTCCATTGTTGTTGCTGCTCGTGCTGCTAGTGCTGCTGTTTGAAGAACTCAAACTGTGGCGCGGTGAAGGAAGAAGGTTCACACGGTGGTGGTGGTGGTGGTGGTTGTGGTGGTGCTCTTGGTGGTACCTCGGAGAGTCCATGGTTGACTGAGAAGAAATTAAAAAAGAAACGAAAATGAGGGAAAAGGAAAGAAGAGAAAGAGAAACTTCTCTCTCTCACTCTCTTCTGTAAAACTCTTTTGGTTTGCTTTGGTAAGAAATGTATTCGTAGGGCCCTTTTTTTTCTTTGCTTTCTCTGAGAGTGAGAGCAATAGGCCACTGCCTACGCGCTATTTAAGCAGTGTGGACCAAGTGACCAACTAAGCAAGTTTCAAATTTGTTTCATGACATTTTATTTTATTTTTTTTCTCTTGTCATATAACTCCACGTTTGCAGTTAATGATATTTAATGTTTTTTTCTTGAATTTAATTTGATTTTGAGGTGTTAATGAGTCGTAGTCAACCCAACATAAAAGATTGGGGATGTAATTTTTAATGTTTGAGATTTTTTACTATAACTAAAAAAAATTTGCATTTACATGCACACACGCTGTTGACTGTATTTTCTTTTAAGTGAAAATATTAACTGTTGTAATGGAGAATTTGGATTCTGCAGAATAATAAATGTGGCAGATTCGTTCATTTTCTGCACATGACTAATTTATTCACTGTGCTAAAATGTGATTTTGGTTTTTTTTTTAATGTACTATTTTTTTGCTCCATTTTATTTTGAATAAAATTATTAATTTTCATAATGAATTATTTGGACTAAGAAAATGATAAATTTCTCTTGATTTGTTAATGTGGGGAATCAGATGGGGGAGATTCATTTATTTCATGCACATGAATATTTTGTTACTGTGTTAAAATATGATTTTGGTTTTCTTGTAAGGGCTAATAACATTGTTTTTAACACTTGTTATATAAGGAGAAAATATTTTTATGATTAATTAAAATTTATTAAGAATTATTAATTATATGGATTAGACATATTATTTAGTGATTTTCTCTCTTAATTTAGATATAAAATTTATTAAACAAATCTTAACCAATCATGTAAAAAGTGTTACAAAGAGAATATTCTTAGTACTCTTCTCCTATATATATATATATATATATATATATATATATATGTATATATTAAAAGCCAATATGATGTGAGGGTTTGTAGATTTTATTTAGGATAATATTTGTTAAGGAAAACGATAAATGGAAACCCCACATGTTATTAGTCACTTAGTGGGAAAGAGAAAAGAAAATAGTAAAACATAAGTTTTATAAGATTTTATGATATGATAAAAAAAATACATAATGAGTAATGATACTAATAATAGGATTTAAAATGAAGGGATGTATAAGTATAAATACCATAACTAATTGTACACATGCATAACAACTGTATCTTTTTCATATGTAAATGGAGACAAAAAAAAAATAAGTGTGCATCCTCATATCAATTCAACAAAAGAATTAATTATTTTTAAAAACTAAATGCATAAATTTTTAATTTGCTGAATCATTTCTTTAAAAGCTTTTAATAATATAATGCTTATTTGATTCAAATTATATAGAGTTTGATTTCCCTCAAATAAAACTATTGACAAGAATATTGTAAATTAAAACATAGGTGTTCAAGATTTTCTACTCCATAAATGAATTTATCCAATTCAACTCAAGTCAAATCAGATAAAATCTCACATGATTTTTCGATATTGAGAATCTGAAGAAAAAAAATGCATAATAATAATTCTTTAACAATAAAAACTATTAGAAATATACATTGGATCATTCATAGTTCTATTAAAACATTATTACAGTGATGTATTTAAACTGAAAGGCAAATACTATAATTAGATTTATTTACTTCTTAAAATAAATAAATAAATATTTTTAATGCAATAACATGTAAAATGCTATATATACTATATCTGACAATGAATTTCTTTTTTCTTCTGTATACATTAAGGTCAATACATCATGCATGTAATTGCTACCTCAGTCAACTTTATTAAATGTAATAACACAAAATTGAATGATGATAATATTAAAAAAAAATATTATATTAATTAAAAATGTATCAATATTATTTTTCAAATAGTTTATATTTATTTTCTTGTTGTCATGAAAGTGCTTTGTAGCACATATAAACAAATTTCACATATTATTTTCCCTATTGACATTTAAATATCACATTACTATTCTAATCCAAGTAAGACCATTGTTGAAATAATTTAACATGATCTTTGCCTTAGAACCCATTTAGACATTAATACACTTAATGTTAAAGTTTAAACATATTCCTTAACAATAAGTAAAAGTGATTAAAACATGCATCTTTTAAACTAATCAAAAAACTTGGGTATGATGAAAATGGCAACTCAATATACATTCAAAAAAATTTAACTAACTTTCTGACATTCATAAGAAGGCTAATATGTAAATTATAACACTTTATATGAAGGCTACTTACTATACAAAGTCTACAAGGAAAAAAAAAAGTATAACACATTATAACATCATTGAAGCAATATCAGTGCTTTCGAAATTCAATATCCACCTTTTAAAGAATATCCTTTCTTAGAAAACTAGTCCAAAATTTGTCTATTTCAATTGTATTTACTTAAAGAGTGTGTGTGAGCTCTATAGTGTATAGTGCATCCACTTTTAAGTGTTAAAAGAGCATGGAATCTTGTGTCTTTGAGGGGGGAAAAGGTTTTTCTTAAGAGATAATCAATGAAGATCTTTGGAGTGTCTCTTAAGTTAATTACTAAGAGTTAGTGTTTGTTTAGAAACTTTGAAGTTAGTGTACAATTTGCAAAGGCTTTGTGAAAGAATATTAGTGTAGAATTTGCAAAGGTTATGGAAAATAGAATACTTGTGTAATGAAGGTTTATTACAATCTACTTCTCATAACTTTCCAAACGCATAATTTTAGCTTAAACCTTACATATATGAACATTTTATTGAACTTTAAAATTTTATTACAATCCACTTTGTAATTGATTGATTAATTATAAATATTGGTGACAACATATTATTTGATTTAATAATAATAATGGGCTTTTAAGAATCTTTTGATGGTAAGGTGTGAAAACTGAATGTAGTACCTCTATTTTTATTTTATTAAAGGTGCTTAACTATTTATGAACAACTGAATCTGAACTCAAAATTATGAGAGATATAGTTCCACTCAATTGAATGTTACTCAGTTGTAACTTTTAATAATTTATTCGGAATAATGGAAAAATACCTAGAACATCCTAAAACACAGTATTGGGTCAAAATATTAAAAACAATCAAGAGTGAACAGAAAATAGTCTAAATTACTAACTCAATTGATTCCTCTATATATTTATATTTAGTTTAATTTAGTCTCTTTATTATTAAAAAAAATCAATTTGATCTTATAATTTCCAAAACTGATGCAATGTTTTTCCTTTTTTGTTAACACCATCCCATTTAATTTTTTTAAAAAAGGTGTCCTAGATGGCATTTTTTTTATTGTGCCACATATACAAAAAGAAAAGTTTAACGTTGTTTCTTCCAATTGAATATATGGAAAGGACAACATTGCATCAATTTTTAAAATTACAAGGGACCAAATTCAACTTTTAATAATTAAGGAATCAAATTCAACTTAATAATTAGGGATACCAAATTATAATTAAATTTAGCAAAAAAATTAAGATTAGAATGTTAAAATATAATTGGACTTTTAAAAAAAAAATTGGAATTCATATGCAAAATGACCAAAATACTTTCAATTGTTAGTAAAATAAGAAAAAGCTATTTTACCCTATAAACATCATATTTTTAGATAAAATATTTATATAAGGTTTATTTATGCATCTATAACAATTCATAATTAATTTGGATTTTTCTTCTGTTAAAAAAATTCGATTTTTCTTAATTTTTCCTAAAAATACAATACAAGTAATTAAATATTAATTAATTAAAAAATTGTTTTTATTATTTTAGGACTAAATTTTCTGTCCTTAACTAGTACTAGCTAGGTGAGTCATCATTACAAATAAGCATTAAATTTTTAATTTACATTAAATTTTTAATTTACATTTATTAGCATAATTAATTGATGAATTAATAGCAAAAAACAAAATTTAAAATATACTACGGATAAGAACACAAGAACACATTTATTGTGCCATGTCATGCACAAAAATTAATCACAAATTGAGATACAAAAGGATATTAACAAACATTTCCAATTAATGCTAATTAAACTATCATTAATAATGTATAAGAATGCATTCATTGATATTAAAAATGAGAACTCTCTCACTCTCTTTCTTTTCCTTCATCTAGGTACACAATCTAAAAAAAAAAACACTTTTTTCACCTTTTCATTTCTTTGTCAGTAGTTAGTTCTTGCTATTTAGGAGCAAAAAGTCTCAGCTTTATTGATGTTGTTGGTGGAAGCTATTCTTTAGTCCCTCTCTTTCTCATTGTGCAAGCTTCTTGAGGTAAGGGAAGTGAGATGTTTTCTTAGGTGATATAGATATTGGTTTGTTGTTGCCTTAGGTATCATCATAGGTGATCCAGACAAAAAAAAAAAAAAAATCAACATAGTTGAGATTAGTGATAAAAAAAAAAATAGTTGGGATCTTGGTAGTTTTTTTTATGCAAGTGCATGCCAAGCTTTTATAAAAAAATAAAAAAAACTTCAGTCAGTTAAAATATTAATATCTCTGAGTTTGAGAAACATGATTATTGAGAGAAAAACATACAAAGAGAACATGTGCCTTTATAGAGATGGGAAAATTAGAATTTTGATGGATTCATTGACTTGGTGGGTTGCCAAAATGTGAAAACAATACTTATAGTTGAACGTGGATTTCAAGGTTAAGCGCACCAGGTAATAAGTTTGGAAATTTTATTAGTAGTAATGGGAGAGGTGAGTGTCACAAGATACAGTTTGGATAGTGGTTGGTTGGTTGCGTGGAGCAGCAAGTTTGTCAATGTGGCTATGTGCTAAGGAAAATGAATGGCATTTCAAAAAAGGGCGTTTTACAATTTCTGGTGTGAGAGAGATCAAAGGGTGGCAGAGTTTAATTTATTGATAAAATTATTTTTTTCTCAAACATAATTTTACAACTACAAATCAAACATGTTCTTGTTTGGGATAGAGGCAGAGTTTCGCAGCTATAGGATAATGATGGTGGTTACCAGCAATTCCAGAAGGTGGTTAATGGTTATGGGTAAATGTGAGCTCAAGGTAAGTATGTTTGAGGATCTGTGACACAATCTCATAGCTCAAGGCAAGTATGTTTGAGGATCTTTGACATTGTGATCATGAGAATGAAAATTTTGATGATTCAAGCAAGTTACTCTATAAAATTTGATTCGAGTCTATTGAAGGCTAAGCTTTTCATAACTTGATTACTTAACTCAATTGCATGTTTTGAATTCGGCAAAGTTTTTTAATTCATCCACACTATGTGGTAAGTAAGTTGACAGGGTATCATTTAATTAAATCAGAAGCTTTGTAAAAGAATATGATTTCCTTAAAGCGTAGGGGTCTCTACACACTAATAATTGTTGATTGGAAAATGAAAATTTGAGATTATAATTAAGTTTAAAATAATCTGTTATGTAAGTTTTATTTTATAATTCTTAACTGCTGATATTTTAATAATTGTAAATTCTACCCTCCTTTATTTTACATGAGCGCGCCACCAGTTCCTAAATACTATAAAATGTTGCTCAATATCTTATTTAAATGTAGCTTTTAAATTAGATAATTAAAATATTATTTTTTACTGAAATTAAAATATTATTAAGCATGTGTTACTTTAAAAAGTATATTTTATTTGTAACCTCAAATTTAAAGTAACTTTTAAAATTAAAAAAAATCGAACTACATATACACGATGACGTATATATATTAATTTATCAAATTGGGAAGGGATTTCAAGACTATGTGTTTATGTAACTTATTTCATAAACATTAAATTTAACTATTGGTTCAAGAGTTTTTATTAAGTAGATAAAATTTATGAAATTTTATATGATTTAAAAATATTTGATATTTTATATATCAATTAATCTTATTATAGCATATAATATACTTTTTATAATAAAAATATTAATATTGACTATAAGATCATGTATTTATGAAATTTCACTAACACACATACATTTTATTTAAAATCTGACATACATATTCAAGAACATAATATGGCATGGTTTAATAATTAGATTTAAAACTTTGTATTCTAAAAAGTTAATGAGGAAAATAAATGTCTACGACTTATTTTTAGCTTCCATCAAATTTTAACTTAATTTTCAGAAAGTATCACATAGTTATAATAATTAAAATAGATAAAAAAAAAAGAGGTTGAGATATTAAATCAAGCTGAGATAGAATGAGACTCATGGAGTAGTAGTAAGAACTAAGAAGTATATGGAGAGAGAAAAAAGTGAAATAGTAAGAAATAGAAAATAAAGAAAAGTGGTGGAACTTAACACGCGCCTACAAAAGAAGGTGGGGTTGAATTAAAGGGGTTCCAAATGGTAAGGTTGCATTGGTGATAGTAGGAATTTTAGACAAACATGAGTGGGGCTGTTGTTATGTTATGACAGAGAAAACAGAAAGCGTCAAAAAGAGTTTAATATTTGGCATTGACTCTCAGGCTGCGCCCATGACATGTTGATTCTGACTACGGCAAAGCAAAGCAAAATACACCCTCCTAGTGCCTTGTTTGGGACGACTCATATTTTCATCCACTTTTTCATTGATGCTAACAACTCTCATTATACAATTAATTCCGGAAAGGAAAGTGTCTGACTTACCATGTCATATTTTTATTGGATTTTCTTATCTCCAACATCAAGTTAATCCATTCTCATAGTAATTAGATTTTTTTTAGCTTTAATTAATCTTTTTGGTCTTTATACTTGATCTCACCTTCATGTTTTGTTCTTTATACTTGAATCTTCTACTATTTTAATTTATATACAACCAATTTTTTCATATTTTAATATCTAATGTTGATATATCCACATAGAAAATTTTGTGGTTCATAATGATCCTTCTTAACTTAAGTAGGATTGTTTCTTGTATCTATCATAAATAAAGTTGTCAAAACAGTGTAAAATCATCAGAAAATGAAAGTATAAGAACTAGTAAAATATAAAAAAGTTTGTAGGTATAAAAATTTGATTTGCAAGGTGTGGATAAGTGTAGGCATCAAATGATTAATTATTTAATAATAACTTGTAATTTCACATTTACCCCTTATGTCCCACTAGCATGCTGCAAACATACATACATATCACAGGTAGTTCACAGTCTTGTAAAAACTTGTTTGGTACGGTGTCAGTTAAAGATTCTTAGAATTTAATGTCCCCACCCTCCTCTATGATATGTAGATGAGAATTTAGTTGCTAAAGTTTGTAAACAAAGCTATATCCGGTTTTGTCTGTTAAAGATGAAAAAGGTTATGAATTGGGGTATAAATTTAATTTTTTTCCAAATTAAGATTCATAAAGAACAGATTAGACAAATGTCTTGGTTGATCCTTCCAAGTTAAGGTCTTGCAGAGGAGAAGGTCCGAATTTGTTTTTATATGTCAAAATGTTAATGCTATTAGCATTCACTTTCCTAGTATTACAACAGTATTAGAAAATATTTTTCTTATAATCATTATTACCTAACCATCCCTATCTCTCCTTGTTGTCCTTCTTCTTCATCTTTATTGAAGATGAAATAATTGACTATGTCTTACCTTTAATAAATTGATAACCATATGAAGGATCAAATTCCGTTAAGTAAGATATCTCTTCTAGAGGTGTTGATGTGCAAAATACTTTCCTTCTAATTTTTGTTCTTTGTTTTAGAAAAGTGAGGAGCGATACATAAAACACCTAATTGATGTGGCCAGAGATCATAGATCTCAAAGAACGAAAAAGGAGTACCATAAAAACAACTCATAGTATAATTGATTGATTTGATAAAAGATACAATGAAAATGTGGAAGTGCTATATATATATATAACTTACTTCTAACAAATTATAACTACTCTTAACACTTTTGATTACTTGTCCAACAAAAAGAAAATTCAGTTTTGAAACAATTGACTATTTTTATGCAACCTAATAATACCTATAAAAATACTAATGAAGAAAAAAATGACAGTTAATGACTGTTAGCAAGGACAAAAATTTCTGAAGTTCGAATTCCAAGTTTGATTAAATCATCAATGCCATTGAGGTTGGGGTGCTAAGACTTTGAGGACATTCTTTTCAAATACCTTTGCTTTTCTACAAGTCAGACACATTGAAGTTGATACTTAATTCCCAATTGCAGAATCCTAAGCTACATTTGCTGGCAAGAAAAAAGTGAAAGTGACTGGTGAATCCAATTCCCCTAATTTTTTTGTATTAAAATAAAAAGCTAAAAGACTACAAATGCTGTAAAAAGATGGGAAGAAAAAGGAAGGGGCTACATCACAGTGTCTAAGTGCAACATTTAGCAAAATATCGAGTTGCTCTAATAATCGAAAAAGAGTCCATTTATGTTTGGACAGTCTACATGTAGCCACAAAAACACGTTTTAGCACAATATTGATTCCAAAGAATTGACAAGTTCGCACGCATTATGAAAACGTAAAGTTCTTTATTGCTGCACATGGTCGTACGTTTCATATACTACATTTATATATTGAAATTTCAAGTCTACGGAGTAAGGATAAAAAATAATGTTAGTGGATAAACTAGAAAACTTGCTGGACATGTTGTAGGTCATCAGCAATTAACTTTGTCAACATCTACTATTAATAATGTAAGAATATAAAAGTCAGAACATTGAATATTAGGCTTTTTGAATTAGTATTCAATCATTTAGGAAAAATACTATCAACCCAAAATATAAAGTCTTTGAAAGGCTTATTGCCTGATAGAAAAGCATACCGAGAGGAGATAACTATATATTAATTTAAATTGAACCATGCCAATATATATGATACGGCGAAAACTCATTTAAAATTATAAAGGTTTTGAATATTTCGATTTTCAACCCCGTAGGAGGGATCCATATGCAAAAGAGGAGTAAAAAAAACAAATAAAATAGCTGGAATGACGTTAGGATTGGCTCCTTAGTGTTTCTACAAGAAGATGCTAGCATGCCCAATTTGATGACAAGATAAATAGTTATTTCTAGTGAGAAAATCAATCCTTTGAAATTCGAAGGGTAGATATAATAATTAGAGGATACTATTAAACAAGCCCATAAAGTTGTTCTTGAGATAACCTTTCTTCTAACTAGTAGAGTACTAACATGATTGCACGCTGAATTTTTAGAACAACTTTAAGTTTTACTGTAAAATTCTAGCCATTATTGACATTGTTTATTATCCTTTTACCTTTGATCTCAACGTCCCATCTCCTATGCCTACAAGTCCTTCCTCATTCAATTCGTTGATCACTATTTCTCTTTCTGCCGTATTGATTCCTAAATCCTCTTTCCATTTTTATTCAATTTTCTATGTTAATGACTATTCATTGAAGAAATTAAAAAAATATTTGGTGTAAAAAAAAATATAATTCATGTTGGCTTAGCTTAAATGTTTAGTTGGTTTATTTGTTGTACATGCATTTATTTTTATTTGTAAAAATTAAACACGGCATCAAAGGATTTATAACATTCACACATCCTATTTAATTAATTAAATTAGATTTTTTTGATAATTATTAATGTATTTGGATTTAAGTAATTCACGTTTTCTAACAAATTCCTATCTAGAATCTCTCAATATGCAAAAATATTTTTTTTTGTTTAAGTTGATTTATGTTTTGGAACATAGATTAACTTAAAGCAAAAAATAAACGTTTATGCGTTATTAGTGGATTCGGGAGCACCAAACCAAATATGTTAGTACTTGTGTTTACAACTTTTCTTTTTTTGCTTTAAGTATATTATTGCAACATTAAGACTTCCTTTTGTCTTGTTACTTTTGTATACTTATTATACATTGCTCAAATTATACTTCTCCTTTGTTCGTCTGTTCACATTTGACTTCTTTTGATCTCAAATAGTATAGAAGAAGTAACTTCACACGAGCTAAGCAAATGCTCATAACAGACAACTCAAGGCTACCTCTTCAGATAAATAATTGAATGTTATATTCCTGATATAAAAAATTAGAGTTTAATTACACGCGCATTAGTCAGTAACTCATGATTAACGATTCTGTTAAAGTAATGTAGTATATGACAATATCTATTTATTACACTTTGTATTTTCACAAGAACATATGTTCTTTTCTATATTTTGAAGAACGTTTATCTAACTGATCAAAAATAAATAAATTAATGAACCAATCAGGTCTCCATCCTTTTGATTAGAAAAAGGGTTGAATCAAATAGTGTGTGTTTAGTTATTTGTTGCAGTGAAAGAAAATTATGTCGGTATAATTTATTTGTAATGCTTTTTGATATATTCAATGATTAAATTTAATTTTTCTAATTTTTAAAAGATCAATTTATCAGTATCTCATATTTTCATCTATGACTAGTGGTAGTGAACCAACTCCATTTCTCACTCACCATCGTCTCTTCCTTCTAGGATTTCTCCTCTTCGCAACAATGGTTGCCGCCAAGAGAAAACCAAGAAGACCCATGAGAGCATCAACAACAGGCTCGCTCTTGTCATGAATAGTGGCAAATACGTACACCCTCGGTTATAAGACCGTACTCAAATCCCTTAGGAGCTGATCCAAAGGGAAATTAATTATCATTGCTAACAACTGCACCTCTTTGAGGAAATCGGAGATTGAATACTATGCTATGTTGGCAAAGGTTGGAGTTCATCATTACAAATGTGGATTTGGGCACTGCATGCGGCAAATATTACAAAGTATGCTGCCTTAGCATTATTGATCCTGGTGATTCGGATATCATTATGAAGACATTGCCTGGCGAACAGTAAAGTAGTGTTGAACTTGCTTGTTATTTTCTGGTTTTATTTGATTCAGACTTTGAAAGAATATCTGATTGAGTTGTAGACTTTGGTGTAAGGTGCATGCATGGTTTTTGGGTATTCTTGTTGGGTAAAAAAATAGTTTCTTGAACAAATTTGATTATTTATATATAAAAAAAAATTCAAACATGCAGTAGAAACTTGTTTGGTTTAAATATGTTTTTTATATTTGTGACCCTAATGTATACCTTTTCTAGTTTATTGTTTAATTTTTTATTTTATTATCTAATTATTTTATTTTATTTATCCTCAATTAGACTTGATCAATTAAGTGATGTTATGATAAATTAATAAATTTTCTCATCATTAATTAAATTATAAGGTGATAAACTAGTGTCATATTATCACTTAACAAAGATTAACAATAAGTATCATAAGCAAAATTTTAAAAACATAAAGTAAAATAAAAAAATTATGAATATGAAAAAATACTTAAGTATTTTTGTTTTAATCTAAACTCATATATATATATATATATATATATATATATATATATATATATATATATCAAAGAGTTTTTTTTTTCAAATTAGGATAGCAGCGACATGCTTCGGATTTCAAGGGATAGGCCAAGAAGATTCCCTGCAAGATACACACAAAGGACTTCTCCATATAAAAAGTACTCATAGTCCCTATGTGAATATGGAATTTCCATGGGAGGGATAGCCACTATGGCGTCATATATGGCGTGTTTACATTTTAGAAATAATGAAAAATAAAATAGAAATCATAAGTTATCGTCTTAATAAATATCACTCTGACATGAAGAACAAAGAATAGTGTTAATCCTATTTTTCAAACCTTAGTAATTGATACAAGTAATTTAGAACTTGCATCTTTCAAATAAAATTTGGGGTTAATTCAAT
The DNA here is from genome assembly GCA_007407185.1 of Glycine tomentella. NCBI lineage: Eukaryota > Viridiplantae > Streptophyta > Magnoliopsida > Fabales > Fabaceae > Glycine > Glycine tomentella. The sequence goes on from PYAF01003075.1 coordinate 410,316, forward strand.
ATAATCTTCAAATTTAGGCACAGAATAGTAATTAGAAGAATTACTTTATCCAAAATGGACCAAACTCAATAGAGAAAAATTAGTTGAGAATTAAATAAAAGCTTCAAATACCTCCTATTTATACTAAAACAAAAAAGTGAATCATCCCTAGAGTATCCAAGTAGCAGGGTATTGACTATTGAATGCATATCCGATACAATAGATATGGCAAATACAAATATGTGTGCTTTATTAATTGGATAACCACCAAACATATAGAGCCATGTGTAAGCTCAAGTCATTTAATATAAAAAAAATCTGGAACATTATACCCAAGTTTTGCATTGTGGAAGCTTCCTGCTTCGATATGAGGCCAATTTTTTTTAAGTTTGTCCCAAAGTTGAATACGAAAGCTATAGTATGCATACGAGGACGTACTACACTTTCAATCCTAGAACAACCGGCTTTGGGAAAGTTATAATAGCCGTTGGATGCGTGTTGTTTTAAATCGTGCGGTTCTTTTTTTGTAAAGGTTAAACAAATATGTTGGAAAACCAATAGCACCCGGACCCAAACAAAAGTCCCAACTTCTTTTATATTAAATATATTGAAGTAGAAAATTTCATAATTTACATTCGACTAGGGTGGGAGTTTTTATTATAGAAAACATATGCTTTTAATCGTTATACTTTATAATTCTTTTTAATCTCTTAATTTTATGATTGAATATTTTAGTCCCTAAGTTTTTTTAAAAAATGGTATTTTTAGTCTTAGAACAGATACCATGTAAGAAAATAGTGTTAACAATAATTGTCTCAAGGGACTAAAAATATTTATTTTTAAAAGTTCAAAAGATTAAAATGTTTCGATGGTGAAGTACCTGAACTAAAATCATGAATTTTATAAAATAAAAGAATAAAAAACATATTTTTCAATAATTTACAATCAAATGTTGCAAAAGAAACGTGACAAAAACAAATGCTGCACAAAGGTAAACAGAAAAAGGATCTATTTCATTCTTCCCCCACCCTATGTTTGGGCATAAAGCACGAATCTGAGTGAATTAAGCAGAAGTATATCCCTACTGTTCCTCCTGTGCTGAATTGACTTCCTTATTGGAGTGTTCAGCTCCTGCAATATTTAGTGTTCCTACTAAAAAACATCTCCCATAGGGTGGTAAATTAATGAGATAAAACATATAAATATGCCTATCTAGTGTGACCATGAGCTGACATAACTTCTTGGAGATTTCGCATAAGCATTTCTTCTTCTACCTAACAACCAGAACTAAAAAAAATATTAACACAGAAATAAACCAAAACTATCTTGTATGCATCAGGCAACATCATCAAAAGAAATTTATATTTGGACATAGACAGATTGCTAAATCACAAAACTCAACATTATGATCCAGCCTAGAATTAAAACACATAACACTTTAACAAGGTTTTCCTCTCCACTTCTGTGGAATAAACACATTTGCAATTGATGTTACTGCACATAATACATAGCACGTATAAGATTAATCAGAGAAATAGTAGATAAAATCAATAGGCTAGAATATTTTGCAGCAAGAAACTGGAATCAAATGGTCTAGGTTGATCACATAATAAGTTTACCATCAGAAATCATTAGTATCACTTTGCAAAGACACAGGAGTAGTCTACAACGTGATATAAGCATTTTGTGCAGGTATAAATCTGACGAAGAGCTGATAAATAAATTGGCCAGATTGTTATGCTGCAAGAAATTAAAATCAAATGAGCCAGAATTATGAGTTAATAATTTACCATCATAAAATAATAACACATTGTAAAATCAATAATTTTACCCTCTTAGTCACATATCGTTAGCAGAACTAAAGAGTTGTTGCTTTCCTGAATTTGTAGCAGAAAAAAACATATATAAACAACAAGTGGTGTAAGAAAACAAAACCCAATACCCAAGTAAAGAATTTCGAGGAGAAAACATAACAACCTGAAGTTTTTGCAATTCCCTAAAGACCTCATTCTGCTTGTCCATATGCCAGTTCACCGGAAACATAAGAATAGAATATTAATTCAAAAACAGTTTAAAAAAATATAGCAGCAATTAATTAATGAGTGAACCAAAAATTCACAATTAGTAAATCACATTATGAAAGCACCCAGGGTAGAAGGCGAATGTACATCAATAACTCTCCAGAGGCTCTTGTGTCAAAAATTCCAGGTTCCAATTTCCATCCTGATAAAGATAAAATTAATCAAAAAGCGAAAGGGAACATTTTTGCTTAATTTAAGGACATGTTATACGAGGCCCATAAAAAAGATGGCTTTGGGTGTGTGTTATCTTCCAAAGAAAGGCTCTAAGAGCGGAGTGTGTTGAAAGGGCTTTTCTTCCTACACCATTCAAAACTTTCATATACCCAGAAAAAAAATGAAAAACCAAAATTGCCCTTAAGTCAAAACTTAAGACAATATCCAGCAATCGCAGTTAGTTTCAAGTTTCCATACATTTCAATCAAATAAGAAAACAACATTAAAAATTAGCACATGAAAAATCTAATAAGATGACGAAACAGCCAACCTTTGGAAACAAAACCAATGGTACTATAGCACGTACAAATGACTCAAGTCAATAGTCTAATGAGATCAGCAACTGAACATTTCAACCAACCCAATTGCTCCAGTAGAACTGTAGAAGTAGCAGAAGGCAGAGAAAAATTAGCTGGTACAGAACTGGAATCAGCATAAAATATGACATAAGAACATGAATTTGTTTTGACCATAATTACTTCCATTATACTTATATTTCTATTCTGTTCCTTACCATATGAGAGATATCTTATTCACACTGAATGCAAATTGATGCTTCTGACTATTAAACCAGGAGATCGGAGTTGTTCCAAAAATTTCTCTACAACATTATGTCTAAGTTTATATCCAATTTTCCAAAGTGATGTGACATGTTGCAAAAACTTTGTTACAATAAACTCTATCTTATGCAGACCCATTTGATTACTATCTAACCCCCTAAGATACTGCATGATAAGTTTTCTATTTGATATAACGATGCCTCAGAAAGCTTCTCTGACTATACTGGCATAAATTCATTACCAAAATTCAGGTAGCATGTTTATAGACATCGTCGGGTAGATTTTTATTATCTCTAATTGCATGTTTGTGACCATTTACAAATAAACAAAGTGTTCACTATTCCTAATTTAAATTAATGAATTGTCTTCACATAGAATGTTATTTACGATGTGAAGATAGTTAACAGTATATTGTATATATCATACAAAATCATCTTAAGAAACACTTAGGTGATCCTTGTACACCAAAGTACTAGTACTAGGTTGAAAATTAATTAGAACAGGATCAATCAAATGCTGAGTGAAGCTTATTTTTATAATTTAGGCTAAAAAGTGCATAGAATAAAAGCAATTAAAAGGACACTAAATAATTAAACATATAGAATTTCTTAATGACCTCCAAACATATTACTTGGAACAAAAGATTGAGAAGCAGACAACAAGTCATAGCAAGTCTCGTGTATATATATAAAATAAAATTTCCACTTAGCCAATCCAATTCCTTTACCTTACACACTGAAGGCTACGTGGGAAATTTTAGACCAATAAAAACAATATGAAGGGAAAAAGGTTTCCAAAAAGGTCATTAACTAATGTTCAGCCCACTACCTTAACTGGTGATTCTCCAATTTCCTAGCATGCATTATTTGTTGACATAGCCTCCTTTATCTAGGAAATCTCTTGTACAGCAGACACAATATAAGAATAAAATTATCATAATAAAACCTACACTCCAAACTATGTAATTAAGAGGGATTTCCCCAATAATAAGGAGCTATACTCCATCGTTTCTTAACCGTAAAAATAAGTTTCCATGAAGGTACAAACTCAAATATGGAATATAAAAATGGTATAAATCAAGCCTAGGTTCAGTGTTTGATTAACTTTCACATGGCAGAAACCAAAATCAAAAGCTGAAACTGTAATAAATGATTTCAATTTCAATTGCAACACATCTACAGAAATGAAAAAATTGAGATTGCAAAGAATATATATAGCAACGATTCTAATGCATGATAAAATCTACACTCACATTATGAAGAATACCAATACTTCAATAAAAAGCAGAAAACCAAAGCCACTAACACGCAAAATTCTCTACTGCAACAAAATGTTCTAGAAATTCAAAAAAAGAAAAGTTATCTGCATTTGGAGATCAGAAATTGGCAATTGTTATCAGTCATTGTGATTCCGAAACATGGAGCAATGTAAAACTCTTCATGTCTTCACTTATAGATTAATCGAATTCTTAAAAATTCATAAAGAGCACAAGGCAATTTCAAAAAGAAAAAATTAACTATCAGAGACTTAATCACATGATAAATACCAAATGAATTAATCCAACCTTACTGTTGCTTAAATTCAAGCAGTGCTGAAACTGATTATTTGTCAACCTTAATGTTGCTTAGTTCAAGCAGGACTGAAACTGATTATTTGCCAGTTATAAACTTTTGACAGATGGTTGCTCACTGGGCCTGCAGCAATATTACCGACAAGATCGCATACTTTAATAAATATAAGAGATGATGGTTTAACATCTTACTCATAATATTCATAGTGAGACTCTTGTAACTGACTTAGCTTTAAGCTCTGATTCTACCAAGCACCGAAGATATTTTATGTTCCCATTTCATTCATATCTTCATGTTTCAATAATAAATTAGCATCTAATAGACTAGAAGCACATTAAACAATTAAGTAAAACTCGCAAAAACATAACTCAATAGTAACCTACGAATGACTGGAAAGTAATATAATCAATGAATCATAATGGATACATGAAAGAAACAGTAAAAATAGATTTATAGCATGAAACTCCCTATTCAATTTAAATAACAAAATTTAACAAAACACATGGATGGAAATGTTACTCTCATGGCTAGTCCCTAATGATAAATGCTGCAATGCCACTCCACAAGCCAATGGAATATGAGACTGCTCTGGCGGAGATGCCACCAATGAGGGTGGTGCCATCAACACACCAGTGAGCATTGATTTATAACAGTTACTAAACACAATTTATTTGCTCTCCAAAAAGCACGAGACTCCTTCACATAAATCTTTTGTCAATAGAATTTAATTAAAATGTAATTATAATGCAAAAGTTTTTACCCTACCTCCAATCACAAATTATATCTAGAAGATTATAATAATTTCCATTTATTAATATCAAAACCCTCCTCCTTTGTCCGGGCTTGGGACCGGCTATAAGAATATAGGCGGAGTTAAAAACTTTTTTTTTTACAAGGAATTGTCTAACTGATTACAAGTGGTTAAACCACCCAATTTTTAATGACATGTCGAATTAATACAATTATTTTACATTTTGAATTTTATTAATATTATGACTATTACAAGTAATGCATCATCTTTAATTTCTATTTCATATCATTTATGTATAAAATTAAAACATTATAATTGTTAATTAAAAGTTAATAATAAAAATTATACTAAATTACATAAATATATGTAAAAAATTATAAAATATTAAAATCTTAATATTATTTTTTTAATTATAAAAGTATATATAAATAATTTTCATTTATTTTAACTTTAGAAACATTTTAAGTTTAATTTTTTTTTAATTGATTGAAATATGTAAAATTAACTTTCGATAATTAGCTCTCATTTTACATATAGATCATAACAACACTCAGATTGTAATGACAAATGTAAAATGAGAACTATTTTATGTATTTCAATAAATTGAAAAAATTAAAATTCATTTTTCCAAAGTTAAAATAAATGAAAACTATTTACCAGAAGTTTTTTTCATGATAACTATTTACCTAAAGTGAATAAAAAATAGATTTTTATAATTAATTAACCATTTTAGTATAATTTTAAGCATTAACTTTTAATTAATAATTATAAAGTTTAAATTTTATACATAAATGATATGAAAAACAAAATGATATAAAAGATAAATCAAAGATAATGCATTAAACCTGATAGTCATAACAATGATAAAATTCCAATTATAAAACAATTGTCAAAATCCTATTGGTCATTAAAGATAAGATCGTTAAACAAATCCTTTTATAATAATATAAATGATAATTCTGCTGAATAACAGAATTCTCAATAAATAACTTATAAATTCTGCTTAACAGAATTATCAATAAATTATAAGTTCTAGTAAATAG
>PYAF01003075.1:422815-437420 GCA_007407185.1 Glycine tomentella
AGAAAGGAGAAGTGATATCAATATACCTTGAACATATTTTATTACACTTTATATTATTAGTTAAAATTTAACAGAAATTATAAAATTCTAAAACTTATTAAATAAAAATAAATATTAATAAAATTTAATATTTTTAACAAATTTTAGTTAATAATAAAATATCTTAAAAAACAAATATATTAAAGAGTGTGTACTTACATTTTTCAACCAGTAATTACATTTGAATGTCATAATTTTGTGTCATAGATATTGGGCCTGGTTATTTAAACTTTCTTTTTATTTAAAAAATGTTTTTAATAAAATAAATAATTTATTTTATTTTATAAGTTGTTTGTTTAAACTGTTTTTCAAATAATTTTTTAAGAAGTAAAATCCTGGTTACTTCTAAAATAAGCGTTTTTTTAAATAAAAAAATAAAAATGTTTAAACAAATGAGTCCCATTGGGCTATGAAAATAGCGTGTCCCACGTAAATAATTAATAATTATGTACTCAATCTTACTTTTTATCCAAATCTAAACAAAGGAAAGCAGTAATCCTTAACCTTTTTTCTCCGTTTTTTCCATAAAATTTTTGCATTGGGAAAAAGGATTTAATGGATAGCACTAAAAGGAAGAGAAAAAATAATATAAATATTCCTTTTTTTACCTTAAACAATATTACCAAATAAAGTTAATAAATCTTGAACGTACTTATTGTTTTGTTTGCTTTTTTTCTCTAAAATATCAGACTGAAAACTAAGGCAAATATAATGTTAGTTTTTTATTTTTGTTAAAAATATTTTTATTATTAAAAAAAAGAAGTGTACCGTGTACGTGTTTAATTTAGTTTATATAAAAAATTATTTTTTATTTTTATTTTTCAACTTCGTAGAAGAACTTTTGATTGAAAAAAAGAAGCAAAAGCAGTAAAAAGAAGTAAATATTTTTTTAAAATTAACCAATATGAAATTTTTACCAAAATATATTCAGTACATTTTATTTTTTTTTAAAATTAAAATTTTTTTCTTTTTAATGAAATATTTAGTTATTTTCTAAAAATATTTCATACTTTTTATTTTTTTAAAGACACTTGCCAATCTTTTTTTGTTTTCAAATCCTTATAGAAGGCGATTCATTGGACGAAATCTAAATTCTATTATAAAAACCATGTTTTTTATAATTCGAAAAGAAATCATTACACTCATTACCCATACATGTTTTATCACTTACAAAACATACCTGGCGTGATACAAGATAATAATGACTAATGATACATGGAAAGGAAAGGGATAAAATTTTCTCCTCTTAATCATTGTAATAAGAAAAATATATTAAAAAGTTATTGTCAAGTTTAACTAAATCTTCTTGTGATAATAATTAATATTTTTATGTAAAAAACAAAATCTTCAAAATTCTATACAGAAATTATTATGTAATTTAAAATGCAAATTTTTTATAATAATTCTAATTAGTTGAGTAGAATGGCAAAATCTTTACATATATTAAAAATTAGATTTATTATATATAATATGAAAAAAAAGATAATCATAATTACATTATAAGATATTAACATAATTCTCACATATATTATAACATGTAATGATTACACCATAGTTTAAAAAACTTACTCGAAGTCATAACTTGTTCTTGAACAACAGTTTAATCTTTACAACAAGTTTCTTTTCTCTCTACCTTATTTTATGTGTATCTCTGATGTCATGATGAAGATACAAGTTTTATTGTGTGTTCTTCACAGTAGAAAGTTCAAACATACATGAAAAGTGGCTCTCTTCTTTACAGTCAGTTTTTATTTAAAATAAAAATCGACTCTTTAACCGCTCATAACCGTAATTTACAAAGGGAGAGGAGAGGGATAATTTTAATAACTCTAAAATTAATTCCACTAATTTAATTATCCTTTCATATTTAATAATCTGCATCTTTTATATAAATCAGAACTTTAAAATTAAATGAACCATTGTAGATTAAAACCAACAACACCATCAGCACTTTAAAATTAAATGAACCATTATAGATTAAAACCAACAACACCATCCTCTATAACTCATTGCAACATCTTTCAAATGTCAGCACAATGTGTTTCTTTCCTCAAAATATTGCTTTCTGCTATCTAAAGCAAGTTGAGAACCCTATGTCTGTAAATGCTTTAGAAGTAGAGGCTTTTGAGAAAGTAATATTACATTACATTATGTTACAGTTTTAAGGTTTATTATCGTAAATACCAAGATACAATTTTAGTCTTTAAAATTAACGAAATAAAAATATATACCTCGGTCCTCGAAACTTGCCATTCACATTAATCCACTAGTTAAGAGACCTCCATTTTCTTTAATAGAAGTACTTTCAGGGCTTGTCAAGGGTTTACGAGATACCATATAAAATTGTCACAATTTCAAGAGCAAGAAAATAGTTTTTTGTAAAACATTACTTGAAGATCCAAGTCCCAGAGTCAAAGGGCTATAAACGTCATTATAATCGTTTTAAAGCTTCTCTTTTTTAAGGTTAAGAGCCTCGTTAAGATAAACTAAAAACGAAAAACAAAATGGCTTGGAATATTTAACATTTTTTTATACAAATTGATTCAAAATTATTAATTAATCAATTGATATAAAAATGTAAAATTCTTTTAAACAATCATTTTTTTTATCTTTTAAGATTCATTCTTACTGGGAGCCTCTTCCCTGTGTCATTTTCCTCATTCGTACGTTGCTAAACAAGAAACTTGAAAGATTCAAGACCAACAAAAACAAGAAACAGCAACAAATTTAAACTAAAAGCCACAAACAACAATTCTTTTACACAAAAATTAATTTCATACTAGAACTATCCATTTGATACGTACTGTCACTCATTATTGTGTATGATCAATTCAAGCTCAGAGCCTACAAACGCAAAACCACAAATAAAAATGAAGACAAACAAAACAAGGCCAGAAGAAGGCAAATAAAGACAACACAGCTCTATCATATAACTTAAAATAACTTGAAATATTATATATCCACGATTTCTTGCATTTAATGGCAATTGGGCTCAAATGCAAGAGGCCCAACAGTGTAGAGCACAAATGGAAGCTTCTCAGATAAGAAAGGCTTCACGGGCCTGAGAATAGCACCAGTGACACCACCATGGAGATTTGAGGCCTTAAGCCCATAGGGTGCACTGACCAAAACCACGTTACACTTGTGGGCCCCGTACGTTGTTATGCTCTTTGGTGCTTCAATGTAGAAGTAGCCGTTCTTGTCAGATTTGTTTGTTTGGACCAGCTTGTACTTGGTGTTGTTGCATTGGAGCTTCACAACGGCACCTATAAATTTTTTTTTAACACAACACAGTTATTGTTATTTATATGTCGTTTTGTAACAAGGGTGGAAAAAAGTCATTTCACAAGGAGTGAAAAGTGAAAAAGCAAAAATAGTCGCAACAAACAATGTCCTATAGTACTTCTATTGTGTTCTCAGTAACCGTGAAAAAGCTTTGGTAAAAACGACAAAACAACTTTACCATAAAGCTTTCGCTGTTTTGCAATACCACTTCTCTCTCTTTCTCAGACACACAAACACATACACTGGTCACGTCATTATAGGTTTATTTTGCTTTACCATGCGTAATTAATTAAAGCTAGCTAAATTATTTATAAAAAAACACTACTACTCATTAGTCTGGTTTTCAAAAGAGCTACTATTATAAATTTTCCATTCCTAAAATCATGCTAGAAAAAAGGAAAGTGAAATAAAATATTTTAAGGCATGGACATGATTATTATTCCCATGATATTGAAAACGATGTGACTAAATAAACCAGGAAAATAAATATATCTACGTACATGCTGTGACCGGTGCTATCCATGAAAAGATTCAGAAATAAAAAGTAAAATAAAACAAAAATTTAAGTGGAGGGAGCTTAGTTTATATACTTAGTTCCTATGTACACTGACATTATAATTTACAAGCAGTTAAATGCAGGACGGTTTAAAGTTTTAACATTGTCTACTTAGATAGTGTAGTAAAGTTGAGGCATTAGATGAAAGCAAAAAAGGTGAAATAAAAAAAGTTATAACAGTGACCAGATCTGAAAAAACAAGAATAACATTTGTAAGACATTATTTTTTTAAGGTTAAATGTGAACTAGGATGGAACAGCATGCAGTTATTTAGTTAATAAGCTAAAAAATATATTATTTTTTTGTTGTCTTTGCAGCCAAAAAGTGAAAACAAGGTTAAGACTATAGGGTGTTAGTTGAAAGTAGTAAACGAACCAAGTAGTGGTGTGGCTCCCAAGAGAGTGTCAACCCCAGCATACTTGCAGGACTTAACATAAACAACTCCTTGAACTGCGACAAAGCTTCTGGGAAAGGGGTGCACTGGAACCGGAGGGTGAACCGGAACAACCGGAGGCTTAACAGGAGGGTGAACCGGAACAGGAGGTTTAACCGGAGGGTGAACAGGAACAGGAGGTTTAACCGGAGGGTGAACAGGAACAGGAGGTTTGACCGGAGGGTGAACCGGAACAGGAGGTTTGACCGGAGGGTGAACCGGAACAACAGGTGGCTTAACAGGAGCAGGAGCAGGAGGGTGATGGTGATGGTGATGGTGGTGAGTAGGAGGCTTAGCAGGGGCAGGGGTAGGAGGGTAATTGTGGTGAGAGGGTGAAGGAACAGGTGCAGGTGCTGGTGCGGGAGGGTGGTGGTGGTGGTGGTGGTGTGGGTGAGGAGCATTTGCTGGTGGGTGAAGAGGTGCTGGTGTGGGGGAGTGAGGGTGAGGGTGAGGGTAAGAGGGTGGAAGAGTTTCAAGTTCAAGCTCTACAGCAAACACATTACTCACTGCTACGAGGAGGAACAGCAGCACTGATGCCAAGGCTTTGGCCATTGCTTCAAGCAAGTGAAGCAGAGAGAGAGAGAGAGAGAGAGAGAGAGAGAGCGGGAGAGAGAGAGAGAGAGAGAGAGAGAGAGAGACAGAGAAGTTGTGTTGGGATTATGTGAGTATGGCAGGGGTGATTTATAGGGGCTGATGCCAGGATTCTCTGCGGTTTTTGTTCATATCTATACAAAAAAATTAAGGATGTATTCGTTTTGTAGAAAAATAGAATTAAAAAATAATAAAATGATGTGAAATTTAAATTATTATATTTTATTTTAATTCAAAATCTTCAAGTTTTATCTTAATTTTTTTTTTTACTCTATCAAATAAATCATAATTATGAAAGAAAAAAAAAAAGAAAAGCTTTTGCTTATTAGAGTAACTAGTACTAGCTAGCTTAGGTTTGGATGATGATGGGATAATAGTGGAAAACTAGGGAAATGGTAATGTGAGGAAGGTAAATTTGAAAATCAGAGATCCCAGGCTGAATTAAATGGATCTATGAGTCTGTGATACATTATTACTAGCGCATAGCTGATGTTAACATATTAGTAGTACTTGGGGGTAGTATATTACTATATTACTCATGAGACAGATTATTAAGTGTCTAATTGGTTTTATGAATTGATTTTGAGTTTATAATTTATTTTATATTAATTTTAAATGTTTAATTTTATGTTATAACATAATTTTAAATTGATTTTGAGTTTGAAATTGATTCTAAACTGAAATAATTTAAAATAGTTTGTGTTAGATTAGAAAATTTATACTAAAATTTACTCTTTAAACATAAATCACATTATTTTAAAATCAATTTTATACAATTTTAATCAAAATCAATTTTATTCAAAATCAAATTTATTAACGTTAATCCAAAATTGCAATAAATACATTTTAAAAAAAATATAGGTTTAATTGTAATTTTACTACCTTTTTATGTATTTTTTTTTTAAATTGTCACCAAGATATTATGAAATATGTACATTATGTCTCTATCTCCTATATGACATCTAAGCATTTTTAAAAAAAAAAAAATTGGGTGACGAAATATACAAAAATTGTAAAAGTTAAAGTAACAAAATGTGCCTTAAGAAAATTTGAATCACAAGATGGACCATCCAGATTTTGAAAGAGTTGCGACAATATGTGCAAAATTTATAGTTGGATAAATAATCATTTTTATCCATAAATATATATAAGATGTTGATAAATTTGAAGGTCAAATTTTAGTTTTTAAAAATGAAAAAAGTGCGACAAATTTATTCATCCGTTAATTTTGGTTTGTCAACGTTAATGAAAAAACTTACGTGACATTCAAAAATGAAAATGACTATTTATTTAAAATATAATTTTTTTATTTTTTTCTCTTTTTTAATCATTGTAAATATAACATTATAATAAATACTTAAAAAAATAGGAAAATAAGTATAAGTTAGAACAACCACAATAATAAACATAATTTATATGTTACTCTTAAATTTATATTGTGATAACATTAGATAGTGATAAAATAAAGTTGGATTTCATTTTTTTTAAGGATTAACTTAATGAATGTGCATTTTTGTTTGAATCTCATATTTTGGATACAGTATTGTTACATTAGAAATTTCAGAGCAATAGATAGATTATGCTTATTAACCAATATTTTGCATAGTTTTGTTCTAACTTATATTTGCTTTCCTCTCTTTTTTTAAGTGTTTTATTATAATTTTATGCTTGCAACTATTAAAAAAGAGAAAAAAATGAAGATTAAATTCTATTTTGGATAAATAGTCATTTTCGTCCATGAACATATATAACACTCATAAATTTATCTTTGAATATGTCACATAGGCTCTTTCATTAACGATAACAGACGGAAATTAACGGATGAATGAATTTATCATATTTTTTCCATTTTCGTAAATTAAAATTTGAATTTTTATCTTTTGAGAACAAATCTTGCAAAAACAAGATAAATGAGCGGTAAAAGTGCAATTAAGTAAAAAAAAACATGAATTTTAGTAAATTTTGAACTGTAAATAAAATATTTTATTAAAAACTGTTGAAAAATATATTGATAGGTGTTTGTTTTTCTTAAAATAACTTTGATAGTTGGTTTTTGACACTTGTGTAAAATTTGACTACCTATAATCATAAAACTTTTTTATTTAACCATTTTATAAGTGTTATGTTTCTATTAAAAAAAAAGTACATCACAAATTATTAACAAATTTGATTCTTTAAAAGAAACAACGCACTTTTTAGTATGGAATTGTGTTAACATAAGAATAAGAATTATAATTAAGAATACGCAATGGCAGAATGAACGCACATGCATTGGTGCTTGTTATCCGATATTTAGAATTTTGCACTTCTTACAAGGCTTATGTAGAGGTTTCCAAGGACTTCGGTAATAGCTTTGCGTTTTTTTATTACTGCTCACTGCAAACAATTTGGCTTGAGTTTCTGATATGGGGAAGAAAACAGAAATTTTACTTGAACAAAAAGAAAACCCATGAAAAGGTCAAATTTTATAAACACCAAAGAGGCGACATGAAATGATGAATAGAGAAGGCCAGAAGGGTTAGTAGCACTTTAATGTATTTTATATTGATGAAATTAACCCTTTTTTTGTTGATAAAGTTAGAAATCGAAAAACCAAAAACTTACAAATTAACTGATTTAATTAAAAATATTTTATAAAATTAACTGATAAATTAACTAATAAATATCAAATGACATAAAAAATATATTTAATAATTTTAATATTTTAATTTATTTGTAATAACTTTTTAATATCATTTCAAAAATTAAGTATGACAATAATTTTGTATTATAAAAGAAAGAATAGTAAAAATTTGTGATAAAAAGAAGAAGAAAGTAACAAATGCCATAAGTGAATTAGTGGTTTTTAGTGGAATTCAAATATAAAAATGAAAATATATTAAAAATAATGTAATAAGTTTAACTAGTAATAAAAATATGGTGTCAGCCTAATTTATCTTTTACCTTCATGTTCAAATGTTAAAATGAAATAATTTGTGTTAGAATAATTCTATTTTAAAAATAAATTAGTAATAAAACTTAATATAATGTTTTGTCTAATACAAAAATATTTGTTTCAACTCAAAACCAATTTTAAATTCAACGTAAAATCAAATATCTAAACTTATATATCTAGAATTGCTTTTGTTATCATTTTAACATCATGCACTAAATGGAATTGTACAAAAACAAAATCCAGGCTATGCAATTTTCATTAATGATAGCTAAACTTTTTGTGCAGACTCCAATATATAAATTATAATTTGTTCATCCTAACCAAAATATTATTTAACAACTTCAATGAAAAATTGAATTTATATAAATATCATTCTTACTTTTCTTAGTTTGCACCTCTTTTTCCCGTAAGTTTTGATGGAAAAGGACGTTAATATAAGGACAAAAATTGTTCGGCCACGAACGGTCTAAAATATAGCCGTTTGTACGTATATATAGCATTATCCTGTCCACCTTACAAGAAACACAATTAGAACACTAATTAGTTCTTATTGTTAACTTTTTTAGATAAACGTTCTTATTGTTATTTTATTTCTTCGAGTTTCGTAAAAGAAACATCTAAATAGATATGTTTTTTTTTTTTGTTTTTTTTACTGAATAATATATTATTTATTAAGGATATTTAGTTCGATTGATTCATCAGCGTGTGCAATATAGTTATAATAGTTAATTATTTTTCTTTAAAAAAATCAACAGGAAAAAAAGGAAAAAAAAGTATATATATAGATGATGAACCAAAATATTATTTTCTATAATGTAACAAAAAGGATAATGATACTCTCCTATTGATTAAGTTTAGCTCTTTTTCTGTATGCGAAATCATTGAGCCATGCTGCAGACATGTTCTATCTTTCTGGGTCAGTGATGGGCACATCTTGTGTGCTCCAACACAGCCCCATCAATAATATATTTTCTTTGATTCTTTAAAAAATGCTACTTTTATTTAACAATTTATCTTTTTTACAAATTAATACATACTACAATCTAGTCTATTATATTGCGTAGTTTAGGGATTTTTTAAAATTTGTTTAAACAACTTAACATTATTTTATAATTTTGAACTTCTATTATTTATTGTTCTTATTATGGGTAAAAAAAACAAAAAATTTAAACCTTTATCAATGGAGAGGCAGAGGTAACCATTATTCTTTATCGAGTCTTGTTAATTATTGTCCTAAGGGAAAAGGAAATATTTTTTTTAATATATAAATTATAAAATGGTGTAAAAAAATCATGAAAATTATAATTTTGTGTCTCCTAATAAAAAAAAATCTTCTTAATTTCTTAACTAATATCTTTATTAGCATTTGTCTTATTTATTTATTTATTTAGTATACATTTATTAATTAAATTTATTGGAGGGCACTCCAAAATAATGCACATTAATTTACTAAATGTATTAAGACATGGATCCCGTCGGTGAATCCCGGTGCTTAGTTTGTTGTCCTTTGGCACTACATTTTAAGCTCTTGAAACTCATCCTTCATTTATCATTAATTGTGTTACCATGCTCAATTTTTTTATAAGCTTACCATGCCCATCTGATTACAACTTATTTCCACTTTTTGGAATTATATACAAGATTGCCGTCATTTAATTTTTGAAAATTTTATTGATCAAGTAAGGTTTATCATCAATTTGATGGAACATTTCCATCTAAATTCTACATTTATTATAATTATTATTAGGCTGAATTGTAATTTCTTTTCTCCTTTATATTTCCATCTTAATTCTACGTATGTTTATTTATTTATTTCTTATATTTTAATTAATAAAATTATTTTTATAGTACCTTAAATAAAAATGTTAGGTCTAGGATTTAATTGGATCAAAATAAAAGAAATAAAACATATACAAAATTGAGAAATGACCTAAATAATAATTTTTCTAAAATAATAAAACCAAAATCATGGATAAAAAATTAAACATAAACTAAAATTGTAAATTATTATTATTATTATTTGAAAATCAAATAACTCTCAAAGTCAAAAACATAATATGCGTGTTTTTTTTTTTAAATTAAGAATAAAATTCATTGATATAAAAGTATAAGAACCTTGATTGCCTTTAACCAAATATATAGAAACTATACACATATTTCCTATAGCTAAACTAACATCCAAACACAAACTTCACTATCCACAACCAAACCACAGAATTACAATTTACACCACTCTGATGTTTATTTTTTCTTGGTTATTTAGTTTACTCTTTTATTTATTCTTCATATATGTTCCATTATAAATATAATGTAAGACGAAAAATAAGTATTAAAGTAAGTCTTGTTTTAGTTTTTTTTAATATAATAATAATAATCACTTTGTCCTACTAATACTCTTAATAAGTAATATATTTTAACTTTTCAATGTAATATTAGTCAAAATTAGTCACGTACAAAACTTTTCAAGCTCATTAACAGCACCCCATATAACACAATGCTAAAATTGATGATCATGGTGCAACTTTGATCACCTCAGAATCTGAACAGATTGAACTTCCAAAATTGCTCTCGGAGTCTCATTTCTTGTTGAAGAAGTTAGATAGTTGACTACAAAAATGTAATCAAACCACTAAATTAATGAAGGCAAACATAATAAAAAAGAAATTCATGTCACAAAGTTTTAGGCTAAAACCTTCACATGGAACAATCAATGCTATCTTCTAGATCTGTTTTTGAAACTTCTCAAGCAAACATATTAAACTTGGAAGTTAGAACTCATCAAATGCCACAAGCTGGATAAATTCAGCTTCAACCCTACCCATTGCAAACTACAGTTAAAAAGTTTGACTAACCCAAATTGTTTGTATGGGCTGGTTGTTCTCTTGGGCCTACAGTTTGCAATTTTGCACCCTGTATTAGTTTGTTGGTGTTGAATTTTAGGATGGAGATGAAAAAATAGCTAGTAAGATATAATTTTAAGGAGTGATAAAATTAAAAGACTGATATAATTTTATTTGTTGTAAAATATAGATTTTGTGGCTTATGTCAGAGCCTTAGAGCTACACTTCCACACGTTACAAATGATATACCATTTTTTCTTTATAAACCCTGTCACCTTCTTTTTATTTTTCAGATGTTTCACAATATATAGTTTTTTCACTCTTTTTACAGCCATGTTATATAGTGCTAAATTTCAATCGATTATAGTAAATTTATTTCTAAGAATTTGACGTTCTACATAATTTTTGTGGCTTCGAAATTCCTCGATCTATTTTATGTAAAGTGTAAATATTTTATAGCACTCTAGCAAGATTCTGTCACGCATAAATTAATAATTCGAATTCGTCTTGCCTATCTAAGATTCAGTTTAATTTCATCATCGACCACCTGATATTAAAATATTTGATATAATTACTCATTTAACCCTTATATAACATTTTCCAATCTCTTTTAGTCCTCGCCTAGAGACAAAAAAGGATTAAATGATGTGTAGGATTAAAAGAGATTGAAATTATTATATGTGTAGGGATTAAAAGGAAATGTTTTTTACATTATTGAGATTAATTAAAAAGGATATTTTTATAATTATAAAAATTAAATGAATAATTTAACAAAAAATATTTGCATGTTTTATAGCAAGAGAATCAAAAGCCAGTGAACTCATTGATGAATGCAATGGTTAGACAAACCCAACAAAATTACATTGAAAAGACAAATTATTTTTTTTTAAATTCCAGAAAGTAGGTTAAATTTAAATTATATATATATATATATATATTAAAATCCTTTTTAACAATAATTGAAAAACTTTTGCAAATAACAGTAATGAAACAATAGTTTTAAGAAGGATATATAAAACTGATCAACAGTCTTACCAAGTGTCATTAATCTTTTCTTATAAATTGAAAAGATTAAATACATGTGACCTACGTATAATTAATTGGTTGGAACTATGGACACTTGGTAGTCTGGATTACTTAATACTATTTTTTTGCAAACAAAAGAGATAGCAATTAATCCAATGTGAAGGGAAAGGGAATCCAAGAACATGAAGCTCTGCCCAGAAGTTTAAGAACCCATGTTTGCCGAGATATCCGCATATTGATTTCCTTCTCTATGGATGTGCTGGACACAAACTATATACCCGTTTATAAGTTGTAACATGTCTCTGCAGATTGATAAATAATGGCAGCAAACATGTTAAAAGGTTGAAAATTGCGTACCATTATAAGCTCATTCGGTTAATGCATGGTTTTATAGAATTTTATATAAATTTGTTATTGTAAACAAAATATGTATCTTACTAGGTACTGTTTCTTTTGATTAAGAGGACTATGAACAACATAATAAGCTAGCATATTAGTGGTGAGGGCTCTCTCAGGCTGCCACGTAGTAGGTCTTTGCGACCACAAGGCAAGGCTAAAGGTGCATGTGTTAAAAGAGGTTGTTTGGGGGCAAGATCTGAGGTTGGTGTTATAGCATTAAGAATTAATTAAGATGGTGTAACGTCCCTCACTCTGGAATTTTGAGCTCTTTTTTCTTACAGGCAGTGGCGAGTTTGCAACCCAAAAGGTCGTTCTTCAATTCTTCTACATGAGTAGGTCATTAGAGTTGAGCAACATTATGTATACTTCGACGGACCGTCTGTATTTTACACCAAAGACAATTTTACTTGATGAACGATATAAAATTATTATGAATGATGAAATTTTTGTTTTAAATATTTAGCAGAACAATTAACTTAATTAAACTTAAATTCAAAATCTCTAGTTAAACCAAAATAGTTGTCAATACATCTATGCCTCGATAGTCAAAATTGGATTTGTTTAATTCAAAATTTAAACTTTTTACTAAAAAATATATTAAATAAGGTTAGCTCAACTAATTAGCTTGACTTAATTAGGATAGGCTTAGGTAAATGCTATAGATTAATCTTTGTGCTCACACTAAGATAAATGTAGACTTGACCCACACTAACATTGAAATGGTTTACACTTGTTAGTCATTTGTAACTGCCACTTAATTAGCATAGACTGCAAACTTGGTTGGCACAAAAATTAGTTTCTATAGTCTTTTGATGTCAACATTATATATGGTTGATACATGGTCATGCTAAAATAAATTTTTGCTTGATTAAAATTAGATACTTATTATCATCATAGATATTATTATTAATGAGAAATAAGTCTTTTATAATTTTGATCTAAATTGTTCTTGATCGTAAGATTATTGTGAATAAACATCAATAATTTATATAGATCAATATATATATATATATATATATAATGATCTTTATTGGATAAAGATTAATATATTTCATTTATTAAATTGCATATATAAATGATGTGTATGTGAATGTCATTATTGAACTCACTCAATTGAGAATTCTTTATAGTTAATATTACTTTGATATGTTAAAATATATAAGAATATTTTAAGAAGAAATATAATAGTTTCCTTTGACATAAGATGATTATAGTAATGAACAAGTTATTTGTTATATTTTAATTTTGGACACCTAATGTCTTAGGACACAAGTTGAATGAATATTAGATATGATTAAATACTTGTAGAACTAGAAATTAATCAAGAAGGAATCCATCAACACTAGGTAATAAGTTTGAGCTTTATGATATAATTAAGACCTTAGTTAGAACAATTGAAAGAAAGAAGACAAAAATTTCTTAAATCATTCATTGATTAAATATAATGTGTTAACTTATTAGAGTTAGACGGTAATACTATGGTAATATTATACTCTAGAGATAACCTTGAGTTGTAAATGATGAAAGAAAATATTACATTATTTTTCTATCGGTTCTTAAAAATATGTTACTTCATGTTATCCGGACGTTAATGAGTATTGTTAGACATCTACCTTGATTAGTAAATTAATTATAACTAATTTACTATCGATTTAGTATTGAACCTACGGTCACACACAAATGAATGTTTCAATCTTTACAAAAAAATGATTTATTTTGATAATTAAATTAGAGAATTTAATTTAATCAAATAAATATTTTAGTAAAATATTATTATATTCTTTATTAGCACCAATAATATAATTAATATAAACAAAGGGTATTATTTTATAAATGTGAAAGTTGTCCATAAAATAAGGATAAGATTATATTACTACATATCATGATCAAATCATGTGATTAGTTATCATAATTAGTCATATGATTATTTGAGAATTATCTTTATCTTATATAAGGAAACTTTTTAAGATAAAAAGAAATGAGATAATTTTTATTTTCAAATATAAAGATAAAGAGATATGAAATTATTTTAAATAAAATCTCTCTTTTTTTTTTTTGAAAAAGATCTAAATTAATGTCTCTTTAAAGTTATAAATATAAATATCTATCTTAGAGGAAAGTGTATCAAACACAAACTTAAAAAGTTTAAACCTAATTTTTAAACCTAAAAAATAGAAAGAGAGTATGGTCAAGTGTAAATATAGGTAGAGTCTTCACATTATTAAAAAAAATTGTTATTTTAAGAATATTCATCTGAATATACAAATATATTTTTCGTTATTGGTTATTGTTGTATGTTTTGTGTAAGGACCCTCCCTGTGGCGCGGGTGGCGCCAGGTCCCGCGCTGATGGCGCGGGAACATAGTAACAGAACCCCTGTGAAGGGTGCGGCGCGGACAGCGCCAGAGTTGGCGCGGATAGCGCCAGACTCTCTGGAAGGTGGCGCCTGGGGCGCCAGTCTCGCGCTGGTAGCGCGAGGTTCTCTGGAGGTCCACGCTTGG
>PYAF01003075.1:437520-452660 GCA_007407185.1 Glycine tomentella
TGTTTGCTGCCTCTTTTGTTATCGGTTATGTTATCTGGATCAATAGAGGGCTTGTGTAATATGCTTTGTATGTGGTTTTATATTCCATGCATAATGAAATCAAGAAAATCGATTCTATCGCTTCCGCACTGCGTTTAGTTAACGCTAACAGCGCGCTTATGATATTATGAATGATAACACGTCCGGGGTGTTACATTTTGAATACAAAATAGATTTTATTTTTCTGATACAAAGTGTTGCAAACACTTGTATGTAACTACAATAAATATCTTGGGTTTCCTTGAGACCAATTTAATGTGTTGATATAATTAAGTAAAAACCATATATAGGAACCGTGCATGTGGCCTTAATGAAAAATCTTTATAATAACTGATGAACACATGCAAGGGGAAAATATATATGATTAGGATCGAGCTATACAATATACGGATCAAAATTAATATCCACACACACATTCACTAAAATGATAAAAAATACCTAAATGAATCGAAAACTGCAGTTATATATCATAAACCTAAACGTTGTTCATTTTCATCATATATAGAGAGAGAGCGTGGCGTGAAAGAGATATGATCTCTTACATCATTTACTGACTTTTAATTAGATAATTTTACTCTAAAATAGATATATAACCATATATACTTGAATTGATAAAATAGTAGAATTTATGCAGTTTCTTAACAGATCTACATTTTCCAAAATGCAAATTTGGCATGAAAAAACCCTCTATTTGTTTAAGAAACAGAAAGAGACCTGGAACCAAAAATGTCGATTCATGAATTAATTTGCATGCATCTTCTCTGGATTAATAATTATTGTCAACTACCATTCCTTCGTTATTCGATCTGTTAATTTTTTCTTTCCCAGAGAGACTTAGATATCGATATCATCCATTATATATATATCGTATATGAAATCAGAACACATGTTCAATATCCAAACTATATTAACAAACTAAACAACCTTTTCATCAGATTTTACAAGTTCTATATATAAACACACAAGTGCGTGCTCACACCCAAGTAAATCGATCAAATCTTAATTGTGAAGCCAACGCAAGACAGTGAATATGATTTTGCTTACTAGATAAAACGGTGGCATAGTATCCTCTTGAAAATATTCAATTTAGATTTCCACCAACAATTAATGCTAGCAGCCATTGAAATACTTCTTTAATTTCTCAGATATCCTCAAAGCTCCATTTGCAGATTCCCCTACCTGAAAAATACAAAAACAATAAAGTTACATAAAATTCATAGTGCAGAGGGCAGAAAGGGGAGTTTATGTTTCACCTGACAGTGTATTGTATGAAAAACTTCATTTTCAACAACGGTATAACTGGCACTAACAATATCTGATCCTTCTTCTTGAAGAACACGAATGGTCTCATTGAACACGAATTGACAATCCAACCCAGTTATTAGAACAACCTCTAAAGTTGAACCCATTTGTTGGATCTTAAATTGTGGAGACTTCAACTACCCCATATTCATGCTAGCATTTTTTGATCTTTCAATGTCTATTAGGTTGTTCTTTTTCTCCTTCATTTTCTCGAGTTTAATCTGTAATTTCTTTATGCAATTTGTGGCTTCGTTCTCCTATCTGATCCGGCCGCGAAATGGCCTCCTACAAAAAGATTCAAATAAAATTGAGACGTTTGTGTGCATATAATAATATAAGATCGAGCATTTGGTTAATTAATTATAAGAGAAAGAGTAATACAACCCTTGAGCTTTGATGAGGCACAACTGAGTTGAGCTTGAAGAAAAGATCCTTCATATGATTTCTTCTATTCTGCTCAATGAATTTTCTATCAGTTCTTGATGATGAACTAGGGTTGTTCTCCATTAATTAATATCCCTTATGGATGCAATATCTCATCCGCTAGAGAACTCTGAATACTCATCATTGATTTAATTTGCTTAAAATATAACACTTCTCAGATAAGGGTTGCAAGGCAATTGGAGTTTCTCGTGGCTTTTAGAAAAGCAAGTTAGTATCATTAATAGATGCTACTGATAAAGGTTCATGTGATATAGATGTGGTGGGGCACCATTTTGTCGGATATACATACATATTTTTTCCTTTTTTGGTCTACAATGAACACTAAATATAAATGCCCCAATCAAAATCCACCAATGTGGTGGGGCTTGCCAATTTTGGACCTCCACCAATGTTAAAGAAATATATATACATATAACAGCAATTTAAGGATTAGAATATTTCTTATATTCTATTAATATATTCGATTTTTTAATTGATGATATAAAACGTACAACAATATAGGAATTTCAGCTGTAACAGTTTTTAGGTGTAATAAATAATTGAAACTGGCATTTTACCTACTGCTCTGAAGTACTTAATGACTTTTTCGCTTATTATTATATTAGAGATTATAATATTAAATAATTACTATATATCTAATAGTTTATTGATATATACATAAAAATAATATTGTTGTACATGTAAAAGAGTAATCAGATAATATTTCTTCTTGTTAACTCCTTGTCCAAGATCTTCTATTTCAAGTGATTGATGTTTAACGGAAAAATGAAGGAAGAAATATATGACAAAGACACTCTGACGCTCAAGTCAGATCTGGGATAAAAGAAATAAACAAGTATTTGATATATTGTGAATACTTTTACCTTGATATTCTCTCAACTATTTATACATATTTTAATGGATCCTTGAACTTATGGGCATTGGTACGTCATTACCATTTTAGGTGATGTTCTAGTAATTGTCATTAAGTTTTCTGTTAATAATAGTCCAATTATTTTTACTTAAAAAACCCTAATGCTTTTATGGTCATGATTCTTCATCTTTGGGTATTCGTGTTCTCAGCTAAGCCGAATAATAATCCCCATGTCGAGCACCTAGTCAAGGATCAAAGTAGTATTCAGGGGTGTTTAGATATTTGGTGTAGCCGAGTACTGATCACCCTAATGAGCGCCTTGTCAAGAACCAAAGTAGTCTTAAAGGATGTACGGATATTAGGCTAGGCCGAGTGTCAACCACCATGTTGAGTACCTTAACACTTTACGCTTGTTTTGTATTTGGCCAGTTAGCATGCACACATTTTTGGTCATGACAGCTTGTCGAATACAAATGTTCATGTATTTGACTATGTCGAGTGCCTGAAAACTTGTGTTTTATATATACTTTTCTCATTCGTAATCAGGTACTTAGCTAGCCCAAGTACTTGAATACTCTTTAGGGATGACTTGTTTTTGTGTGTTAAGGCCAAAAGATATATATGGGTATTCAATGCAGTGCAATTGTGATGTACAATAAACCAGAAACATATAATATATATATATATATATATATATATATAAACTATCCTTTATTAACGGACGAAAAATCAAAACTTTAAAATTAATTACATGTGCTAATATAACTCAAATTATTAGTATAAATATTATATATGGGTTTGTATTTTATCATTTTTTCATAAAGAGTGTTTGATTATCATGAGAAATAAAAAAATTAATTACAATCATTACATTAAATTAACTTTTCAAATAATATGATTAATAGCTTAACAATAATATATATATATAAAATAAATTATATGTTGCTTTGCATATATAGCTCGGTTCTACTAGGAACTAGGCAGTGGCGGACGTAGAAATTTTATTGAGAGATGACGAACATAAAAAAATTATATCATAAATAAAAGTACTTCGAAGATAATACAAACCTAATATACAATTTTTTTTTTAAAAATCTATTACAAAAATTAAGATCACTTCACTTGGTTCTTACTTTACGTGTTTTTATATTGTTAAAATCATCTATAATTGAATTCATGTTAAAACCCAAAACAATTTCTTTTTCAATGTATGTTATCAAAGGATCATCAAGAAATTGGTCTTCCATTCTATTTCGAAGTCTGCTATTGATTATTTTCATAGCTGATACAGATCTTTTAGTAGTTGCTGTAGAAACTGGAAGAGTGAGTACAAGTCTAATCACTTTATCAATAAGAGGGTAAATGATGAATTTTCCAGTTCTTACTAGCCCTTAACATAATTCAGATGTAGTTGATAAATTAATCAAATCTGGATGTTTAGGAATGTTAAGCTCAAAATATTGTGATTCCATCTTTAAATGCAATTTTTCCTGTTCTCTGGAATCTCTAGAATAAAATTTATCAACAAGTTTACAAATATCATCATTGTTAAATGACTTGTACCTATTTCTTAGATCTAAAGTTATGCTCAAAGCAAATAATAGTCTCAAACTCCTAATATTTCAACATCGTTAACAATTTCAGACTATTGAATAATAACAAAAAAAATAAAATAAAGAGCCACTTGTAAATAGTAGTTTTTATTTTTGACAAAAACGGGCTAGCCCAACATGGTAGAAGGTGTGTGTCTAAAAAAAAGGAGTTGTAAACAATAGTTTATGTTTTTTTTATTTCGTTTTAGATTTAACAAAAACGGACTCAGTCCAAGATGGTAGGAGTGCATTTGTAAAAACATGGGGCACAAATAACAATTTATTTTATTTTAAAAGGGTAACAACAACCACTAGAAAGGGGAGAAGAGGGAAAAAGAAATGAATGAGGTGATACATGGGGCACAAATAGCAATTTATTTTATTTTAAAATGGTTATTTTTTTTACTTATTCTATTCTTTTGAAATTTGTGTCTCCTATTTTTCCTTTACGTGTGTTTTTGTGTCCAGACCTCTCTTTTTTATAGTATTCTTTCTCCTTCTTCCTCTTTATTCTTTCCTTTTTTTTTTTCCATTTCATCATCTTTCTTTCCTTTTTTATCTTTTTCTATTATCTCTCTTTTCTTTTTTATTTTTATTACATTTTCTTTTCTCTTTTTTATATATTTTTTCTCTTTTATGTTTTCTTTCTTTTTTTATGGTTTTAATATTTTTTTCTTTCCCTTTCAACTTTTTTTATTTTTTTCTTTCCTCTTTTTTTTCTTTCATTTTCGTTTTTTATTATTTTTTTTAAAAATGTTTTCAAATTTTCAAATTTTAAGGAGAGGGTGACCCATTCTATCCCCCTAATTCCGCCTCTAGAACTAGGAAACGTCAAGAAGTATGACAGTAATAAGACAAATGTTAATCACTTGATTAAATTAATTCATTATGGGAGTAAAAGTAAATAACATTTTGCAAATTTCACATAATTTTTTTTTCACGCCAATCAAATCATCAATTTTTTTTAAAAAAGTATAGTTTTCCTCCTCATTTTAATTTCTTCAACCCAAAGACAACATAACAAAAATTAATTTCGTACCCGAGGCACATATACCCCATGTAAGAGAACGATCACCCCATTGCTAAGGATAGACTTGATCAGCATTACTCTGAGACCATGGGAGATGGAGTAGTGATCAATCGTTTTTTTTCCCTTTTAGTTGGTGGTTAGGGGAGGGTGATGGGAGGTATCCTACGAGAGCCACAAGAAAAGCCTTATTTTAGAGTCTAGGGTTTAAATCCTAAAATAGAGAAGAAAAAATTATTATCTTTAAATTAGTTTATATATTGTTTTCATAAGTATTTATAGAGAGAAAAATAGAAAAATAAAATAAATTTATCTCTTAAGTTAAATTTAGTTTATATATAAATTAATTTTTAACTTACAAGAAAAACTTTTTTTTTTACTTATTATTCTTTATATAAAGTTTTTAGGGATAATAATCTTATTTAAACAGGGGTCTTAATATCAAGGGGTTTAACTCAATTTGTTGAGTAAAATGTGTTTAATTCTTATGAATAAAAAAATAGAATCTTAATTAATTCAGTTGATTAGTACTAATTCTTGTTATTTCCAATTTGGAACAATTAAATAATACTGACATTAAAGTTTGGATTTCACGATTAAAGATTGAAATGGACGTATATCAGAATATGTCGATGTGTATTCTACTTTGTAGCTGCAAATTATTTCAAATCGTCGCCTTTTACACTTTAGGCAGACTACTTTTCAAACCTTTGAATGTATCTGAAAATTCACTAACGCGTGATCTTTTTCTCTAGGTGGATTTGAAACTGTTCTATTTTGGTCGTACAACTTAGCTATAATTTAAGTTTGGGTTGGATTGCTCCAACTATCTGTGCAGTAATCAAATGTTATATCTCGTTTTCGTCTTTTGGGAAATGGTGGCACTTTCTAATCCCCTGGATTATAAGCAACATAAAACATCCACTACAACATAATTACTTAACATGTATTTTGCTGTTAAGGGAATCTAGTTTGTTTGGGTGAATTATTATAAATTCTATAATATTGTTTTTTATTTTAACATATTAAAAAGTAACTGTATTTTACTCGGTTTTCAAGCAAAAGAAAAGCTAGTGATGCTGATCGTTGAATTTTGCACCAAATTGAAACTGTGACAATTTCGCTACTAAGTACTCTATCATTCAGGAATTAATGTTGGCGGAAACCACCTCTCTGCTCCCCTTTTTACGGGTAACAGTTTTCAAACAATTAATAATATGTGGCAGTGGTTGGTGCTTGCCTTATGTCATGCTTCGACCAAGAGTACTTATTTTTACAAGTTTTTAAAGTCATCCCCGCATTTTTAATTGTCAAAATTAGAATTAAATTAGAAATATGCATTTTGGATTTGGCACTTTAATGTTAAAGTTAGAATCTTTTTTTTTGTGTGTGTGTGTGTGTATGATCACCTTCATAACTTCATTCTTATGTGAGCCTTTAGCTTCTGAGTTATTAATAATTTGATCCATGGTTTATATGTACGTATATATAGCGATAGACATATTGTGTGTGCGTAGTTTAGATATATATAAAAATATATATAGAGAGAGAGAGAACTTTGTCATAGCTAAGTTGGGATACGCCTAGACATGGGTATTAAGTACGTGAGTTCTTAATTAGGTACCATGTTCTTTTTTCTGATTTGCAGAGATTTTAATTTGTATGAATTGAAAGTTGATATACTTGACAGTGTTCTCTTTTTATAGTATGAGGGTTGGGATACGATTAGATATATATAACGTTGTATCTCTGACTCTTATATAATTATAAGTTAATTTTAATTTATAAAAAAATTAATTACATTTTTTATTGTTTATTTATTTATTTAGAGGTACTTTTTTTTATAAAAAAATATCCACACGTATCCTAAATAGTTAGTTATTACATGGGTATAACTACGTACTCATCAAATCATTATAATTAATATACACATCATACCCTAAAATAACTTCACACATCCAAGTTCTCTGTCGTATGGCAAGCTGTCATTAGTGTAAAAATCACGTTTCAGCTTTTGACGCAAAAGAAACAAAATGTCATTGTAGTCTCAACTCAACACGTTATGCTGTAACCTTTGTGCCTTGTGGGGTTTTAGTCTCCAAATCCTAACACAGAATTGGCTCCTTCATTTTGTCGTGTCTAAAGATTTTGCATGCACAATAATAGTTAAGTACACGTACCCTATAATAATTACCCATGTTCATGGCAACTAAAACTAAAAG
This sequence comes from Glycine tomentella, assembly GCA_007407185.1. Classification (NCBI taxonomy): domain Eukaryota; kingdom Viridiplantae; phylum Streptophyta; class Magnoliopsida; order Fabales; family Fabaceae; genus Glycine; species Glycine tomentella. The sequence goes on from PYAF01003075.1 coordinate 445,000, forward strand.
GAATGGTGTCCTTATGAAGTAGCTTTAGGTCTTGGTACTAAAGCCACAAACTGGAAAAGAAACCATTGGAAAACGACTATTCCAGAACTCGGATTGAATTTGTTATGTTGAATTCAGCACATATCGCAGTGATCTACAGTATTTGTTGCAGGACAGTGAGACACTGTTAGTAAGTATTGGCTTTCGTCTTTTATCATTTGTGATGGGTTCTATTGGTTGGATAGGGAGAATTGAACATTGGAAACCTATGCAAAGTAATAATGGAATTTTATCTTTGGGGAGTTTCATTCCTTTCACATGTGAGGTGCCTCCATATAGTTGGCTCAATTTAATGAGATAAAAATGTCTTACACAGGTCCAAAGAATTATTGCATATGGTACATTTCCTTTTCTTTTACAAGAGACCTTTTTTTACATGTGGTACATCTCCAAGTCTTTCCACATCATGAAATTCATATCCTAAAATGTTTTTATGTCAATAGGGTAGTTCAATAGGCAGAGACACGAAATTGTAAAATATTTTGGATTCATTTTTTCTTTCTTTTATGAATAAGTCATCCATAAATATTTTTTAAAGTTCTTGGTATGATCTTACGTACGTTATGTCTTTATTTGGTAATTAATATGACAACATCCTGTGCCTAGCCTTTCAAGCTCTTTATAACTTTTGTTTCATTCTTATAGGTACATTATAGATGTTGCTATTAGTTAGACAAATGGCAATCCTTTGTTAAATAACTAATTTATACGCCAATATACTAAAACAATTTGTTCCTTTAGTACAGCTTCAAACCTATATGGTTGATCCCGGTTATAAATTTATACCACATATAGATTTATAAGGGAAAAAAGTAAGTTTTAATTTGTATGTTTTTGTATGGTGCCACAGGAATAATATGATTTTTGATGGGCAATCTCTGGACCAAGACTATGTTTTGGAAACTATCAAACGCAAATCCTGGTTGTGGTTGGATTCTTATGTCAAACAGTTCAAATACTCCTGCTTCGAATGGCATTCAAACCCACTGCTATGCCTCAAATGATTATGAAGCGTGAGGAAATTAAGGGAAGCAGGGACATGGATATAAAAAGCTGCATGTAGAGATTTATGAAATTTGCTTATGGGTATTTATCATGGGAAAAGGGCTGTTAAAAATTATTACCAAGTATGATACCTGGGTTTATTTTCTAATATATGGATCTTGGGATATTTGCTGGTAAAAATATTTGCCAAGGGATATTATCCTTTATATGATGATGCTACTTGTTTTGTAATTGGTATCTCTATCTGGTACCCTTAATAAAATGTTTGTTTGCAGATAATAAGAAATCTAGAATTCGTACATTTAACTCTAATGGACATACAATATCTTTCAAATGAAATTTTATATTTATATATATATATATATATATATATATATATATATATATATAAGGCTTGATGTTCGTGGATTGGATGATCGGTTATAAAAAGAAAAATCATTATGTTCAATCACTTTAATTTTCTTATTCAATCATCCAACTAATTTGGTTCAAAATTTTAATTTGGTCAAATTTAAAACGACATTGATTGACTAGATTTTTATTTTAATCCTATTTTTTCTTTGAGAAAATATTAAATAAATGATAAGATGTATAAAATACAGTAAAAAATAATTTAAAATGCCCAATATTTCATGTATATGTCACTATATAATTAATGATAGTACAACTTCTTAAATATATATTATATCAAAAATAAATTTAGACAACTTGTTAATTATATTTATGCATCTTAACTAAAAGAGTTAGTTTTATAAAAAAAAAAACTCAAAGAGTTAGTAAAAATGATCTTTTATTAAATATATTTTTCATAAATAAGTATAAGTTATGTGATAATTTAATAAATATATAAGAAAAAAAATATGAACATGAATGATATAAATTTATAATAAAAATATATGCACGTACAAATTCAATTTGAATTGGATTGAATTAGTTTTAAAAATTAAATTTGAAATCCAATACAATTCAATAAAACATTCCATTTTTTTAATTTTTTGATTCGTTTGATTTTTGATTGCTTGGATTAGTTTTTTCCCCATCGGATTAAATGGTTTTATGAATGCCTGTAGCTTAATTGCACTTTTGGTACAGTAATTATGTGATTTAAATCCAATATTCAAATTGTGTGGATTGGATGATTTTCAAATATTACAATTGTGTAATTTTGATCCTCCTATGAGCATTTTGTAAATATTTAATAAATATTGCTAACACATATTAAATGATAATATGTCAATCAAGGTTGTCAAAAGCAAGAGTTTACGTAAACTCATGGGAATTCCGTAGACTCAAATTGTAAAATCGTAAGAGTCTACTTCAAGCAAAAATAATAATAAATTCATGAATCACACTATATTATGTTGTGATGGAGATAATTACAATTTGTAAATCAAGTTAAATTCATGAACCACTTACCTCTCAACTTCACATATTTTTATATACGTGCTAGTGTGCTACCGTGCTAGACTATTAAGAAAGCATGGAATGGAACCATATATCCATATGTATCTACTTCTTGTGCTCAGCCAACTTCAATTTAATTAAGCACCTAACAAACCAAATTCTTCACTAACAAAAAACATGGAACCCACTATTCAAATATCAATTTCTTATGGGTCCGTAACTACAACAATTTCCTAGACTATTCAAATATCAAAACAAGTTGTTTAAAAGGAATGATAAATACCTGCAGGATGTAGCACGAGATCGAGGATGAAGTCACGAAGTGATGAAGCGAGGAGAGCGAGGAGAACATGGTGAACGAGCGACAATAACGTAGCCACAATGCGACGATGAAGTGAGGAACAAACCAGCGATCGGGCTGAGCGAGGAGGAACGAAGGCACGAAGAACGACTGAGCGAAGAACGAGGTTTGTGTACATAGGGTAAGGAAGAACGAAGGCACGAAGAAGACTGAAATGACACAACACAGGTGAGGAAGAAGACTGAAAAAATGACACTCGAAGCACCCTACATGACTTTCGAAAAAGAACGTCGTTTTGCCATAAGCCAAACTCGCAGAATCGCAAGCAGAATCAGGATTCTACCCAGAATTGTGTGATTCTACTTCGAAAATAAGTTTATGTGCGATTTAACTCACGAAAGCTTAGTAAAATCATAAAAACGGACGATTCTATGATTAAAATCAAGAGTTTGATAACCATAATGTCAATAACAATATTGACATTTACGTTGACATGTATGATGATATTTCTTAATTATACTTTTTATTCCTTGAATATTATAATTATGAGAGACTAGAAGTTCAATTAATTAAATCACGTTATATGTGTCACACAATATGTCATTTATGGCATTGTTATTTGATGTTAAGTTGACAAAATTTATTTATAATTTAGCGAAAGATTGACAAAATGATTTAAATTACATGATTTTAATGCCTATGCAACCCAATTTGTCAATGTAACAAGAAAGACAAAAATAAAATAATTTTTTTCAGGACCAAAAATCAAGAAAGGGTTTATTTAAAACCAAATACAAAATCCAAAAAATTTGAGCAAAATTAAAAACATACACAAATTGGTGCCACGTATATAAACTTTTTTTTTTTCAAGAACCAAAAAGAAGGTATATATCACGGGGCCCTAATGTAAGAACGTTTCAATAATTTATAAGGTGATAATGCTTGCAAATGCAATACCACTAACCGAGGGCATAGGTCAGCAAAAACATTGTATTTCCACAAAAACAAAAGAATAGTCAAATGTGACGCCATGACATTGACATAGCTTATCGTCAAATCAGATCACCTACACTAAGTTTAAATTTACAACTAGCATGCTTAGTCATGCTATTATATACCTCTCCTAATGAAACAAACGTAGGCTTTCTACACCTCATAATTATAATACTCATTTTCTAGATGAAAGGCCTAATCGAAGCCTTAACATGGCCACAACAACTGACCCAATAGAATTTAGCAAGTCACATGCAATTTTTCAGATTCATTGAACATACTTAACTCGTGTATGTAAAAGTGCTAAAAGGCAAAAACTTGAGATGACAACACAGACATAAAAACTGCTCTTACAACGTCATTTAAGGGGAAAGTGTCGTGAATGTGACTCATTTACAGTGTTCAACAAACAGCTACTAAATAATGAAGTTTATGATATTTAAGCTTTTCATGACACAATACCATATGGTATTGTAACCTACACATGGTGATGCAGTTATATAAAATTTTTCTTTGTTTATATTTGAATGAATGATTTATTTAATCAAATAATTTATATTTGATTATTATTGTATACAACTTTTTTTTGGATAAGTGATAGTTTATATATCATAAGTAAAATTAGTCTAATGAATTGAAAGACGTCCGTATTACCTGACATAAGAAGAAAAAAAAGAATAACATACTGTGAAAGTAGGAGACCTCGACCTCCGTGCCACGTAAAAAAAAATTATTTACCTGAATGTCACGTGAGGCAAAAATTTTACCGGACTGCCACGCGACATATTTCACTGGGGAGCCCAGCGAATTAGGTGATGGACACGTGGCACAACGTGGCTATTTCGCTAGGAAGGCCAGCGAATTAGGTGGCCACGTGGCAACATGCAGTATTTCGCTGGAGGGCCTAGCGAAGTAGGTGAGAATATGGACAAAAAATCACGAAACTTCAAACAGTCATAACTTTTGATAGAAATGTCCGATGGAGGCGTACGATATGTCAAAACGTTCGAAATTCAGAGGCGAAGCCCTGGGCAACTCCCAAAGGGGAGTTGGTCCACATTTTTCTCAAAAAATGCCTCTAAGTGCCTCAAAATCAACATTTAAGATTCAATCATCCAAAAATTCAATTATTTTTCTGTTTTTTAATTATTTAATTAGTTAATTCATTCCTACTTTTTATTTTTTTGGATTCGCCTCTGAATTTTGAGCGTTTTGACATATCGTACGCTTTCATCGGATATTTCTATCAAAAGTTGGACCATCTGAAGGACATATCATACTCTTAAATGTTGATTTTGAGGCACTTAGAGGCATTTTTTGAGAAAAATGGTGGACCAACTCCCCTTTGGGAGTTGCCTAGGGCTTCGCCTCTGAATTTCGAACGTTTTGACATATCGTACGCCTCCATCGGATATTTCTATCAAAAGTTATGACCGTTTGAAGTTTCGTGGTTTTTTGTCCATATTCTCACCTACTTCGCTGGGCCCTCCAGCGAAATACTGCATGTTGTCACGTGGCCACCTAATTCGCTGGCCTTCCTAGCGAAATAGCCACGTTATGCCACGTGTCTATCACCTAATTTGCTGGGCTCCCCAACGAAATATGTCGCGTGACAGTCCGGTAAAATTTTTGCCTCACGTGACATTCAGGTAAATAATTTTTTTTACGTGACACGGAGGTCGAGGTCTCGTGAAAGTAGTTAGTTGAAGCCACAAGTAGTCGAAGGCAGAGTATATTACATAAACCCCAAAAGCAACAGCTCATAACACTAAGCTTTAGTGTCACGTGCATGCCGAAACCTAACTGTGCATTAAGTCACTGAATACTGAGACATTTAGATGGGAAAAAGTAATCATCAATAAAAAGTGTTGATCCATATCAGCTACACTAGTCTTGTCAAATACTTTAATACACTCGTGTCTGAAAAAATATCTTATATGATTATTTAATCCAAAATCATATCAGCTAAATTTTAAGAGAATTTTTTCCTTTAAATAAGTTATATATTAGACATTTTTTGTCAATGTATATGATAATTTTGTCAAAATATGCGACTTTTTTTACTTGATAAAAAATATCTTTTTGTTGATAAACTTTAAGTTTGAATTTTAGTTATTTTATCCTCGAATTGACCCTGCATTCATTTATATTTCTCATTTTTATCAATTCACAATAAGTTGAATAATAAATTATACTGCCAAGTGTTAACCATCAAATTTTATATCTTAGGTTGATGACTTGATTACCATTCCGACAAGTCAATGGTAGCCTTCTGATGTAGATATGCTTTAAATTCAATTTTATAAGAGTAAAACAGAACTACAAAGAAAGTAAAATAAGCAATTATGAACTACACTCTCACCAGTTGAGTATGCAAGGTTCATTGCATCAGTTAAGAAAATGACACGAAAAAAATATAGAATTAAAACTGACATTAGAAAAACTAAAAATACAAGTACATTGTATAATAACAAATAAACAAGAAATTGTGTCCCCACCCCTCTAAAAAAAGAAACTTAACCTAGTGCAATTACTTAATTATAAACAGTAAAAACAAAAGCTGTTTTCACCTCAATGTACAAGCCTACAAATCAATTTCCTCTTGCATGAACATCATAAGGAGGACTACAGCTAGAGAACCTCAAAAAACAAACCTTTGGTTTTTCTTTTGGGTAATTCAAACCATTCAATATTAATTACAATGAACCCGGTATACTATAAAAAGCCAGGCCACTTCGAAGACTCATGTAAATTTTGGTTTAGGCATAGGGCCATTATTATGATGCACAGGACCAAGCTTTTGAATCCAATGGAGAAGCCCTTTCTTGTGATATTGGCAACAAGGATTTTCCACCAGAGTCAGAGTTCCATCATGAGCAAGCGAAGATTCAAATTGTTCTAATACCTTAACAACATGCCAGAACTCGGGCCTCTTGTCCGGGTGCAAAGACCAACATTGCTCTATTAAAGCTCGCATTGCAGGTGGACAGTCTGAGGGAATAACTGGCCTTGCATTCTGAAAACAGCATCACAAAAGTATTAGAATTGCATAGGTAAACAGTGTCATTTAACTAGCAAAATATTTTCCACAATTATCCAATACATGATGATCGCAAGAATTCAATTAGCTCCATTCTTGGTAATCTTATCAACTACTATGCTACATCACTTGATGCAACAGAGACATGTGTAATAATTTCATATAAACTAATGCATGCAACATCAATTTTTTTCCCTCTTTTTTAAGAAGTTGGTCATACATGTCAAGAATGGATGAAAATAATTTCTATATTTACCATTGTTTTCAAAGCAAAGGAGGTACCTTGAGTTTAGCTACATCTCAAAAATACATTTTGTTTAGCTATAAAATAAATAGTACTCATCAGACGGGCTATAAACTCGTTTGCAATTATTCAGTGGCAATATGATTGATTTCCTCAGCCAGGATAATGATGCCTCCTTTGGCAATCATCACTCAACATATTGAAATAAAAGCTTTAATAAAGAAAGAAAAAATGGATGAAAATTGAAAAGAGTGGTTAAATCATGATATAAGTGGATGAAGCTTTGCAAAAAGGAAAAACTGTCGTTTCATTTACAACATAAAAGGTATCAACTGCTACATCTGAGAGTAACAGTCGCTTTTATAAAATACATTCAAAGTCCAGTTTGCATTACTCTTGTATGCCAGTCATTCAGAGAGGTATCAAACAACCAACAAAAAATAAAAATCATAGAAGTGAGGTTTGGGCGGATAAATGGGGCTGTAGACCTTTTCCTATTATTGACAAGATTTCAATGAAGATTGCACAGAAAGCAACACAACTTTACAACGAGTGCTGTTACTGACAATGAAGAATAATGTGACAAATATTAGTATATTGTGACATTCACATTACAATTTATATGACTTAATTGC
>PYAF01003075.1:452760-465313 GCA_007407185.1 Glycine tomentella
AGATAAGCCCAAAACTATATACATCAACCTTTCTCCCATAGGATTTTCGTTTGATCATCTCAGGTGCCATCCAGCGGTAGGTACCAGGGTCATCAGCAAATAAGTCACAGTATGCTTCCTCACAAGCAATGCCAAAATCAGCAATTTTAAGGTGAAAGTCTTCATTGATAAGGACATTCTCCGGTTTAAGGTCTCGGTGGATGACACCTTGAGAGTGTATATACTCCATTCCACGAGCAATGTCCAGAGCAAAAACAATTAGCTTCTCTAGAGAAATAGTTTTTCTTTCCAACTTATGCAAATATGACCTCAACGAACCTTCTGATAGATATTCTGTGATAACACAATAAACACGTGGCTTTCTACATGCTGCTACGAACTGTGTAATCAGATCAAGATAAATGAGAAGTGTGTAAGTACCAGCCTCCTAATCACATTAAATTCTCTAAACATGATATGAACTGCTCAATCAGACTATAGTAAAGGATATAAAATGAAGTATTCTTGCTTTTACAGGTGATTATCTCAACATAACTAAAGGGTCAAGTCCAGTAATTAGCACAAAATAATGGATATTCTCACCATGCATTCAACAATAAAAACATATAGTATCTGAACAAAAGCGAATGACAAAACTTAGATAAAGTTCAGCAGGTGCGTGTAGTGCTGTTCTTCACTAAAAATGTGATAAGTGTCCTGTGTTTTTTGTACTACCTTATCCTCCTTTCTAAAGGTTTTGAAGTTAAGGTTAAGGTGTAAAAAACAACACACATAACTTGTTTTTATCAGAAAACAACAACAGCACCACAAGCTTGAAAAATGAAGCAAATAAAAGTTTGTAAACGGCATAACAAAAGGAGGTAAAGGATTGGATTAGATTACCTTTATAACATTTTGATGGTGGAGGCACGATAAAAGAGATACTTCTCTAATGAATTGTTTCTCTAATCGATCCACCAACATTCCATTTTCGTCATCATCTGGTACCGTGATAATTTTCACAGCTACAGCTTCATCTTTATACATGCCATGGTAAAGCCTGCTATGAGCACCATGAGCAAACCTAACACCAACAAAGAGCTTGGAGAGGTCAACATTCCATTCCTCAGCTGTTTCCACAGCAGTAACCTTTCCCCCTCCATGATCAAAGTACTTTGTCCATCCCGAATCCTTTCGGTGCTGCTTCGAGCTTAATTTCATCGAAGCAAGGTGCCTAATTGGACTGCTGTAAGGGGATTTAGTAGTAATTGGACTGTTGTAAGGGGATTTAGTAATTGGACTACTGTGAGGGGATTTGGAATTGGACACATGAGAATCCTTGTTGAGCAACTTCCCCATGATTCTCTTGTCCTTGTTCTGTTCTTTCCTCCTTGGACCAGGTGTTGAGAACCTCTTCTGCTCATGTCTGGCTTCCTTGAAGGTCTCAGAGAGAGAGGTTTGAGGCAAAGGGGACAAAGATCTCTGCTTGTTCATTATTGGTTTCTTCTGAGCCTTGTTGGAAGCAAAAGCCACTTCAGGCCTTGATTTCAGACTACTAGAACTGTGTTGTGCCCTTGGCTGAATGCTGAAAGAGGCAAATTCAAAACTGGAATAGTTCAACCTGTGACACACTGTGTGGGAGAATTTGGCCCTCCTTATCCAAGAATTACTGCTATCTTCATCCATCTTTTACCCTTTCTTCTTCAGAAGAATAAAACTAGAAACACCTTACAAAATCACTTTATCCACAATCTTAGAAGCATGTAGTCTTAAAGCCAAGAGGGTGGTGGTCCCCAAAAAACAAACTTCTCAAACTAATTTCACACCATCACAGGGAACTAGATTTCCTCAAACTCATCAACAACAACTGAGGGATTGAACCATGAAAAGTCAAAACTTTTTTCCCAAATGGAATCAGAAAACCACTCAAAGAAATCAAAACCCCAGCAAGAATGAGTTGATCTGAGATGATGAAAGAAGATCCAATTCCATTAGGTGATGGAAATTGGAAACCCCTCCCCTCCAAAAGAGAGAAAAAAATCTGAATTAAAAGCCAACAACAAACATGCAGTGCTGTAGAGAGAGGTAACAGAAACTCCAATCAATCAAACAAAAAAACTTGACCTTTCATAACCTCCTCCTCAGCTGACACCTTTTACCAACCAAGTCAAACACCCACCACATTCCGTAAATGCCTGGAAATCGCACACACATACCAGAATAAACTAATCAAACCCCAAAAACAAAAAAAAAAAAATATTCACTTTAATTCAAATAAGCAGAAAAACCATAAGTTAAAAACTATTAGTACTTATTTTATGTTGATAATGCAGAAACACCCATCATTATACTTCGCCATTGACTACACTTATCAATAACAATAATACTCATTATTTTAAAGAGTAAGGAGCCAATTAAAGTATTATTATATTTCCAAAAGACCCAGATACAGAAACAAAAAAAAAAAAATCATTTTTTTATAAAGAAAAGCATCCCAAATACATAGAAGAAAAGCGTGTCAGTAAAATGCTAAAATTGCATTACCCGGAGAAAAATCAAACCTGCGTACTACAATTCTACTAAGGGTGTTTTTTTTGCTTTTCTTATATGAGGTTATAACTTATAAGAGCTTATAATATGCTGGCAAAGACAGAAATTTCCTGCACCTAATAAATACTCCACTTTCCACGAAGAGAGAGAGGAAATCGTTTATTTATTACTATTATTTTATTATTTTGAGAACATATATATATATATATTGATAAATACTAACCAGTGTATTAGGATATTGATTAAGAAATTAAGGAAGTGTTTGGTAGATAAATTTTTTTATCATGTCCAAATATTAATTTTTTTTAATAAAAAATAAAATTTGTTTGATTGTATATCAAATTTTTTTTGAAAATCGAAGAATTATATAATATATTTATCAATTTATAAATTATTTATCACATTAATAATAATAATATGATTTTTTTTAATGTAATAAAAGAAAAATTAAATTTGAAAAGTAAGATTTTCAAAAACAAAATCTTATTTTTGAAAAACGGATAAAACATAGGAAATCAAAATTTCTAAAAAATGTAAAACTTTTTCTCTACCAAACTACTTTTAAAACCTCCTAAAAAGGGATTTTATTAGGATAAGTAAAATTATATTTTCTATAACTTTTCATACACTCTTATATAATCTTCATAAAAAATAATTTTCTTTTAATTTCTTAACTAAATTTCCTTGTTCAATATTCAGCAACATCCATACTTACAATTTTATAATGGTCAATAGTCAATACGAATGTGAACAACTTTCGTATCACATACGCAGGAAACAGAGACCGTGGATTTTCGAAATTGGAACATTGATGTTTTGGAGTAGAGACAGCGATGATGATGAGGTTTGCTCCTTTGGTGGGATGAAGGGTAACCGTGTAGGGTAGAAATGGGGATGCATGTGCTCATTGATACGTGCAAGAGAGTTAATACACCCCACTTTATGTTTTGTATTTGTTTCTTAGTAGAAATATTTATTGTCATTAATTATATTTGGTAGGTTTTAAATATGAGAGATTCTTATAAGTTCTTATGATAATGTTGTTATACCATGCTGCTTTAATGCGCTGTGTTTTTTTTATTGTTTTAAAACATTTTAATAATTCTTGTGATTAGTAAAAAAAAAAAGTGTATTGTAATTACTGATTTACCTAACTTGTATATGCATTTTTTTAAGGCAAATTTGCATACGTATAACAATCAATTTATATAATGATATGTACTATACGGAATCGACCAAACCTTCATACTATGTGGCAGGCAAGTACATCTCTTGTTCTATTCTCTGAGTCTCGACCAAGATAAAGAAAAAAAAAAAAAAGAGTATCTTTATTGATTATAGAAAAGAAGAATCAAGGTAAGATCCATGGAATTATCAAATAAGATTACATTCAAATAAGATAATAACAAAATGTAAAAATGTTATTTGCCTATTAGTTACCAAGAATAAATATATGTACTTGACAATTTAACAATGTTTACTACTTAATCACAATTTTTACAATTACTGATTAGCTTGTTAATAGTTATTTTAAAATTATATAAACGATGATTTATAATTGATTAATATTGTAAAAAGATTAAACTACAAATATATCAATATGTAGAAATAAAATTTATATAGTAATTATGAAAAAATTTAAAAGCTAATCAATATTTGATAAATGGAAGGTAGTGGAAAAGGAAGGAAAATAAAAGTCACGAGACAGAATTGGAAGTATGAGTTTTATTTTTGGTTAAAATAATTCTATTATTTTTAGTAATGTATTTTTTTTAAAATTCTTTTATTTATTAAATAAAGAAAGAACTAAATACATTAAACACATATTTAAAATATTTCATTATTTAATTTTTTATTCAATATCTATTTTATAAAACATTCACAAAATTATAAGAAAAATATAGAGTAATTATGTTCATATTTAATTATTTTATCTTGTTTTTAATTATCATTTCTCTTTTCTTTTTTCATCGCATCATTTATTATTTTGTTCTTCTACTTTTATTCTTCTTATTTCTTTCTTCTTCTTCAAATATACTCCAAAATGAAATGGATGTCTATTTTATTTATTTTTAAATATAATAAGAAGTGCAACATTATTTTTTAGAGTGTGTTTAGTTTAAAGGAAATAAATAGAAATAAAAAAAATAAAAATTTAATTAAAATAAAGTATAAGAAATGTAAGCCTCACAAATTATAACACCAAATTTCTTTGAATATTAACTTTTAAACAAGCAAAGTCTTACGTGTCTGTATTTTTTAGTTTTGTTAGAAAATGTTACTATTCAAACTTTTCTTTTCTTTTCCTTTTTCTCTAAATTTTTTCTCCCAAACAAAGTTTAAATAAATGGCGAGCGTACGGTGAATGGAGGAATCCATGTGTCACTATCGGGGAGAATGAGGTACGGATTCGATTTTTATATATGTTTTTAGTTCTGAAAATGCATACTTCAACGAAACTACTACACAACTTGGGTTGGTACGGTTCCCAAAACAAAACTACACCCATTTGGCCACCAAAGGGTACGAATCTACAGAACTTTGTACCTTGTTTACCCAAAAAATAAGAAATGAAACCAACTTGTTTTAACACTTGGTATCACATTACGGCCTCTTATGCTGTCTTAATTAATAAGAACAAGATATGATTCCCATTAGAAATTATATTATTGACTTAAGTTAGAGAAGACAAATATATGGGGACATGGGGTGATGGGGGTGGCCTTGCTTGCACTTAATGTCATTGGAAAAATTAAAACAAAAATTAAGAAATGCAATATTCAATTATTATTTCCCAAATGGACAAACAAAATATCCTTATTGTACGGATTTTGAATCTCCATTCAATATTAAATGTTGAGTGAATATAGTTTTAAATTTAATTTGAATAAAAAAGTAGATGAAGATGACATATATATGATAAAAGTTATTAGTTTTTACCCATGCAACCATTTATTAGAATATTAGTTGAACATTTTTCCCGTGACATGGAGAAGAACAATTCCTATTTTTTCATGTATGTTGAAACTTTTCATACCTTGCAGTTGCAGGCAAGCATGGAAAACTTGACCTTGCACAAACAATCACACATATATGATAGGAGAGAGAAAGATAGCGAACGATTGAACGACGAATACGCACACTTCACATCAATCAATCAAAGAAAATAAAATGGGAACGGAATGTGAATTTGACATTTGACAATTTTTTTTATTCTTCATCTTTTACGAATTTATACTCACTTACAGTGTATGTATGAATGAGTCAAAATAAAATAAAATCAACACTACACTTGCGTCTTCTTTCGTCATAAGTGACACATTATGACATCTCTAATCTTATATATACTATATAAACTTATTAAACTGGGACTATTTTATGCTTTTTTTAATTAGATTTTATAATCAAATTCCCATTTCCTTGAAACATTAAAAACATTGGAAATTATATTATTATTTTTTGGCTTTTTAGGAAACTTCTTATTTTTATAGAAATGCTATTAGCGATTTTTGAACTTTATAAATGACATGACGTTACACACTAATAGCATCTACTTTAAAACTTTGCCTAAAATCTTTATTTTATTTTTCTTAATTCTCAAAATTCAAGATTAAAAACTAGTTGTTGATAATATTGAGGATCATAAAAAGAGGGGAAAAAAAGTAACATCAAAAGAAAACTAAATTGTAATAATACATATTAATGTCTTTCAAAGGGGTTTAAAGAAGAAAAAAAAAATGTAATTTTAAAATAAAAAAAGAAAACTTAATGTAGTTTAAATATTTCAAGATAAATATTTTACGCTAAATATAGTTAAGAAAAATTCTCTTAAAACCTTTTTTTTTCTTGGAAGAAAAATATTAAGTCCATTTCAAATTTTAGTTATTTGTTAATAAAACAGCATGGAACTTTTATAATAATGAAAAATATAAAAAAATATTATTAACCTATCTGTTTTTATCTCCCCCAAATAAAATAATACAAGTAATAGGTTGCCTCAAAGAACTTGGTTGTCAAAGGATGGACTTGGCCCAATATGGTTTGTTAGTTTGTTACGAATTATATCAAGGAGGTTGCTATTAGTCTCACTCCTATTATCATTAGCACCTACTAAGGAGCTGACCCTTTTACATATTGTCCTTCCCATAGAATTATGGTTCTGTGGTAGGTCATGCACTGCAGAACCATAATTTCACGCTTTAAATAAATAAATAATTTAATTAAAATCATGTTTAGAATTTGAAAATGATCATTGTTTCTGAAAGAATTAATGTCATGAATTAAATAAGGGATCATTTTAGAACTTATAAAACTTAAGGATCAATTTAGGATAAAAAAAATTAAGAGATTTTTTATATATTTTAAACTACTTTAAAAATGCAAATGACAAATTAATCCTTTTTTTTCTTCAATTTGAGTCGTCATAACTCCCTTCTTCAATCTTGAACACCTACTACCATCTCACATTCTCATTTAAAGCCATGGATTTGTGTTTTTAATTTGGCCATGGATTTTTTTAAAATTTATCCCTCAATTTCTCACAAGAAAAATCTAGAAATTTTTTTTTAAAAAATGGGATATATTTAAGACACGATTAATTGTTTGTAAGGTTTGAATTTGAATTTGAAATCATCCATGGCAGGTTAATTGTAAGGACGACGACAAAATCTCATAGAAGATAGTGGTGAAATTGTTCAAGGCTAAATTGCTTTTTGCCTTTTCCTCTAATGTTCGGTGATGCACATAACCTATCAGTTTGTTCCAAGAAATTCTACTTAATTTCTAGTCATATTTATGTGGTCTTATTGGAAAATGAAGCTCATAGATGCATAGTAATAAACTATGGTGCAGCTTGTCTGCGTTAGATTTTGGAGAATCATGGACTATAAACTACATGATCTAATATACACGAGGATTTCTTTTATAGTACTTCAAAATGGAGAAGTGTTTGGTGTTCAGGATCAGAAAAATGCTAAAAGGAAGTAAAATCATATGTGAAAAACACTCGAATATATATATTGCTAACAATGGGTTACAATTGAAACCAAACTTCACCTGTAATTCATTTGGGAGTAGGGGGAGCGGGGTAGATCAAAATCATTGGCATAATACTATATATTGAAGCTGCTTTTGAGTTCTTTTCAAGGTGCTGAAGTAGCAGTTGCTTCAAAATTACAATTCTGTCGGACTCGTAGTTTGAATTATATATCATACTGTTGACCCCATTTATGATACCTTTCGAGAAAGGTTCTTCATGCCATAACCAATACACTTTAGAAAAACCGACTGTGAGTTCGGATCTGGTTTGATAATAAACTTCAAATGAAGAAAATCCCTTAGGTTTCTGAGAGTTTCAACTCCATGCTGCGAAAGTTTTCCTACACGAACCTTGGAAACATCTTGAGGGCATAGAGCACAAAGAAGAAATAACAAACCCTATAAACCAAAACATTAAAAAAATATATTAGGTAAGCCAAAGTTCCACAAATGGAAGCAATTTTCATCTTACAAGTCCTACAAACCCAGATGCAAGACAATAAAATTGAAGTAGCTACTTATTTCAGCACCAAAGAAAAGAATTTGAGTCATAAAACTTCCTGGGAAGGTACATCTCTGCTGCATGTTCTGTTTTCTTTTCCTTTTTTTCTACCTGTTCCATAGCTTTTCATGTCTGCTATCTAAAAAAATTTAAGTCTATATTCTCTGTCTGTTACCAGTATCAGTCAACCGGGGTCATAGTTTTCTGTTTTGTAAGAAGTTTTCATCCATAATTATGAGTTTAATACCAGTAACAATGATTTGGTAAAGAACCAATAAAAGGGGATGAAACTGCTAATAAACTAACCTGATGTGTTGAATCTACCACTCCACTTTGAGCTATCTCCCCTAGTAAAGCATTAGCAATCCCCACACCAATATCATCTGGAGGCATCAAGTCTCTTTTCGCATCATCTGCAAGGCCAGAAGTATCATCATCCCTCGCTTGAGAAACAGCAGTGTCTACAGAAATGAAGCAACCAGACGTAGTTTCCGCAACCAGCGAAATCCCATATCCAGGAGAGCTGCAACAGCAAATAATGAATAAAACGAATTACATTTTAATACAATACAATATGACTTACACTTTTCTACCAAATATATTCCCAAAACTGATTTAAATATTCAACAATTTCCACTGAATGAAAGGAATCATACTTACTTTCCAGCCTCAGGACCTGATCTGTGATCAGAGAAAATGTGCACATCAGAAACCAGCGGATTGATGATTCCACGGGCAGCTTTAATCATGCCATATTCAAACTGAACAGACACTCTTGTTGAAAAAGTAGTTCCCCTAATTTTCCTCACAAAACCCTCATCAATCCAACTAACCGCCTGTTAGAAAGAACATACATATATAAGGCATTAAATTTATTTAAATTAACCATCAAATCAAATTATCAAAAATTCAGAAACCTACCGTTAGACTCTGAACAACAGGAACAGACAAAAGAACTTCACCACCACCATTGGGAGGTAATCCACGACTCTCTACTTTAATCTCCAAACCTTCAGATGGAACTCCAAAGCGCTTCAATATAGGTAAAGTCGTTGACTTGAAGGTATCAACAGATGGATCTTTAGAATCATTTGTAATTCCTGTCCGAACAGTATTTTTAGATTTAAAGTTTAAACCAGCAGAATATCTTCGTTTTTCTATATAATTAGGAAGTAGAATACAATTACTATTATACCTTTGAGCCTGATAGTAAGGGGCTGTTTGGCAAACAAACACAACACAATGAGTGGCTCCAGAAAATAACCAATGGACCGTGAGACGCCGCAATCGTGTGCACTGTGTTGTCTGCCACCCATAATAGTTCCCGGTTTGTACTTTAATTTGGTACCTGCACAACCCAAACAGAATGAATAATCAAACGGTCGTTGGTTCGAATCCCCTCGCTAACATTCTAATATAAAACTAACTAACAAGAAACATAAGATTTGGCGATAAAATTGATTAATAATTAAGAAAATGGTTACCGGTATCGTTGATTTTGACGTGGCAATCGTCGCAGACAGCTTCGAAGAGTCGGAGGAGAGAGATTTCATGCTTGCGGAGGCCGGGCCATGTCTCGTCGGCGCGAATGTCCTCGATGAGAATGGGAGTGGAGGAGAGAGTAGAGAGAAGAAGGCGTTGCCTGAAGCTCTGGCTTCCCTTCAGCCTCTTGTAAGTCGTTTTCTCCATTCTGTGCAGCAACTCAAACTCACTCGTGCCAAGTTCATGAAGCTGCTGGTTTTTATACGGATGGGTTTCGGGTTGAGACTCGGTCAATTTTTTTTGTTTAGGGTTTCTAAAGGGTGACTCAGTTTGGGCCAGTGTGTATGTGATGTTTAGTAGGCCATTGCTACTGGCACCAACACTATTGTTATTGGCTACCATAAAGTGGCTGAATTTTTTTTTTTTTTAAAGATGTCCTTTCCACATAATCATGTTTATTTTATGTGGAAACATGTTTCCATTTTATATTTTGTTCGCACCCAATGCACTGAAATGGAAACGTGATTCCGCATGGAAATTATGAAACGAAATTACAATTTCATTTTAGATTTTGAACATGGAATCACATTTTCATTTTTTTTTTGTTTCAACTTAAAAGCAACACAATGAAAACATGATTCCGCATACAATCTAAAACAAAAACATGACTTTGTTTCAGATTTTGTACACAGAATAAGGAAAGTTTTGGCATGGTGAATGGGAAGAGAAAGGCATAGTGGGTTTGAACTAAGGGGCAAAATTGTCTTTCCATGAGTTTTAAAAGTCAATAAGGGTCAATAGCAATTATTGTTGGAGTCATTAACAACTCCTTGTTTGGTTTCTCAAGGAATTTAGCTTCAACCAATTACTAATGGCCCAAGCCTTATATGCAAGGCTGCAAGGGAGTTGATATTGGCATAGACAAAATTGTTGTTGACTCCTATAAAACTTTAAAACCTTAGAAAAAAATATTTTACCACTGTGTTCAAACACCTCACTCCTCCTTTTTTCACCTTCGGCTTACTTATGCCCCCTTCTTCTCAGTCCATGTTAAATACATAACAAATACATAATTATATTATGATCTTCGTTGAGATACACAATAAAAACACGTTTTTGTTTCTATTCTTAAAATAATAAACAAATATACAATGTAGATAAGATTTCATTGTGGTATTTGTCGAGACACACAATGAAATCGTATTTTTGTGGCGTTTTTTTTGTTTTTATGATTTTTTATTAATTGTAAATGCAAGTTACTTTTTTTAAAGTAATCAAATTAGTTGTGATATAATTTAGCTTTTTTAATAGCACTCAGCATCTTTTTGGCTAAATGACAATTTTGGTTCCCCCAAATTTTCAAATCCATGATTTTGGTCCCTTGGATTTTAATTGTAACATTTTGTCCCCCTCCCCTAGTCTTATAAAATGATCGTTTTGGTCATCATAATAGATTATTAACAAATAATTTAGATTAATTAAGTTATTAAGTTAATTATGAATTAATCAAAATTATTAATTAACAAAAAAATTGCATACAAGGTGTTAATGCTAATTTTCCATAACACTATGTTTCTATTGTTCTCTACAAATACTTCTTCTATCTCCACTATCACACGCGACTTCACTAATAGTAGTATCACATTAGGATTAATAATCTTTATTAAAGTTTTTAATGATATATTTTTAATTTTTAATTAATTTAATGTCTCTAATAATTATAATTATTAGTTAATAATCTATCAGGGGGTCGAAATCATAAATTTATGAAACTAGGGGACTAAATGTTATAATTAAAAACAAAGGGAATCAAAATCATGGATTTAAAAAACTAAGGGACTAAAATTATAATTTAGTCTATTTTTTTAATTAGAATTAAATTAATTAGATACAAGTTATCATTTATAAAGATAATCAAATTAATTATTATAAGAATTAGTTTTATTTTAATTAAAAGAGTAATTTATGTCATCATTAATTTAAATTTAAATCAAACATATAATTTATGTAATAAATAATTTGATTACTATTAAAAAGATAATATGTATTATCATTAATATAATTTGTATCAAAATTACGTCAAATTAGAAAGGAAACTTGTTTGTTACAATTAGTGAAAAGTACCTAACTGTATAAAACCCGATGGGAGGTAGTATTTACCAATAAAAGTTTTCAACTCTTATGTTGTTGTTATTCTTAACAATTCAATAGACAATTACTTGTGCTCCCTTCGTCTCATAATAATTATGGTGTAAGGGGAAAAAATTTATTCCAAAATCATTGTCATTCTAATCTTTTAATGTAATATTAATTATTTTTCATTTATATTTCTTATAATATTAACTATATGATATACAGAAACAAAAAAAATAAACCAATGAAGATAAAATTAATTTTGTAAAATTATTATTCTTTTTTATCTATTTATTAGTTTTTCTTAGTATTATAAAATAATTTAGAACTATAATTATAATGAAACGAAAGAAATATTTAGTAATATAGAGATATTAATACATATAATAATTAATTTTATAAGTTTTACATATAATAATTAATGAATATAACATTTAATAATAACATCAAAGATAATTATTTATTACATATAATTAATAAAATATTCAATACTAACATGAAGTCAATTTTACTTCCATGCATAAAATCAACATACATTGCATATTATTTAACAATAAGAATTTTCAACTCTTTTGTTGACATTATTCTTGACAATTCAATATACTGATACTTGTATTTAGTTTTTATAAGAGCAAAAAATAATGCATTTATAAAACATGTACAATTTTTTTTAAACAAAACAAAAAAATTATATTTAGTAACATAGAGATAATAATACACTTACAAGTTTAACAAACAATATATTTTTCTTGCGACGGCAACAAATAATATCTTTGAATGACATTTAATTTTTTTATAAAGTTTTGTTTGAAAAGGTATTTAGTTATCTTTTGTCTTTTTTATTAAATGTTATATTCATTAATTATTATA
>PYAF01003075.1:473349-569954 GCA_007407185.1 Glycine tomentella
AAACTCAAACACATATTTTTAAAGTATTTCGGATTAGTATCTTGATATAATTTAGACTGAGATCTACATGAAAAGTTATTAATTAAATTACAAATAATGTTATCAAATATAACTATTACTTAAAATATTTAATTCTTGACATTATTAATTGAAATTAACTAGCTTAATTATTTTAATTGACTTTAATAAATTAGTTATTTGTTATATAGAATTATATAAATTGAGGTAGTAATATATGAGAAAAAAATAAATTAGATGGACAAAATAATTTTGGATAATTATATATGGTCATCTCAACATCACAAATATTCCACTAAAACTTATAATTTTCAAAATAAGAGTGAAATTTTGGTCTAACAAGATATTGAAGACATGTCCCTTTAGTTACTAAAAAACTTAATTGCCATTAGACCAACGTCTATTATTAAATATTGGATGAGAAAAAGTAATATTTATATACTATGTTTTTTTAAAGTATGTTTTTTTTATTTAAAGTACGAAATATGGATTGATGACGTTTTGTTAATTTTATTATACTATATACTTTATAATTTTTATTATACATACTAGATCAATCAGACTAATTAATAACTCATTGATTCGATCTCTAATCTATTAACCTAATGTTGTCATGGAATTAATGTTAATAATACTGATCTCTAATCTTTTAATATATTTTTTATAAAAAAAAATTGGAGACCATAAAATTATTTTTATAATAATTTAAACACTTTTAAAAAAGTGTGGGGGGTGGGAGATGGAATGGCCCCTACGAGTCCCCTTTCCCTTAGCCTCTAATTATTATTGTCTAACTAATTTTTCTTTTCTAAATTTGAGTATTTAAATAAACACTATAAGTATAACCATTTTACTTTAATCTCATTTACTCACTTTTTTTCCTTCTGAAATCGACTTAAACATTTGAGTGTCTGTAGGTGTATCACATGTCAACATCTACAATGAAACTTTGTATGAATTATAAAGTTGACTTAATTAATTAGTAGTTGAAAAAAGAAAGAAAGAAAATTTATGAATTTGAATTTTTATTATTGACAAAAATTAATAAATTAATAATTAATATTTATCAATAAAAATATTTCACCATGACAATGAATCTATGATTCCACCGAACAGAAATAATGTACTTAAAAAAGGAATGACCACTAAAACATTTTGAACCTATTTAAAGTCAGCATCAAACACTTCCGATCAGTTCAAACATAATTTTCTTTTTGTTTAATAATTATGTGTGTGATGATTGACATATGGGTCAACATGTGCCAACACCAAATATTGAATATGCATCATGATATATGTTTAATTTCCTTAAATGCAATAGATTAATTAATTGATATAACTTTTTTTTTTATGTATTATTTCCTAGCCTGTAATCTTTTTATTGGTGTATATCAATGTCGACGTACACACATGATGATGGAAGACAGATCTCTGATTATTAGCAGAGAACAATGCAACCAAACAGATAAGATAAGTAGCATGTGTGCAATCTGACCTTTCAACTTCAGGCCATGCTGTTTGATTATTTTTTTGGGTGCTAGCTGTGTGAGTCAGTGAATGTTAGTGTTTCTTCTGTGGTGCATAAGAGAAAGTCCACGTAGTGACCAATTGATTGTATGGCTATATATTGAAAATCCAGGTAAAGTACCACGTGTTTTGTGTACATGTGCTTCCTTCATTTACAATCGCAAACATATAAATAGTCAAGTATTTTTTTGAGTTGATATCTAAAGATATCATATTATATATATATTTTTAAAACTTAATCAATGAGAAATTATGTGAAATGCAGTGATCGACAATATATGAAATGCAGTAGTGACAATATGTACTAAATTATATGAAATTATTATGATACATAAGAACAATAAATATAGACTATTAGGAAGAAAGTTTAAGACTAATTAATATCTGTGGAGGTAATTAAATGCATACGTGATTTTTTTTTTTTTGACAAACCCGTGATTTCTTATTTAAGGTTAATGGTAAACTGTAAACTTATATATACATTGCATTTTTTTTATGTGTAGATTTTTTTTATGCTGATATGTAGAAATTGAAGATAAATATAAAAGAATTTACCGCAAATCATATATTTTTCTCAATCAACTAAATTAGATATCTTGGTGCATTTGAACACCAAAGACAATTTCCGGAAGCAAAAAAAAATACACATCCTAAAAATTGGTAGTTACTAGGTGAGACTTGTAGTTACTGTCCAGATTACCACCCTAAAATCTCATTTTATGTATTAGGGGAACAAAAAAGTTAAACCCTAGTTGAGACAGATGATGTCATTTGGATTTTAGTACTAAAAAATTGAAACCTAAAATCATCAGTAATCAAATAATCATGGTCTCGATGGAACATCATACATACACAGAATCAACCACTTTATTTTTTTCCTTTAGAAATCAGCCAGTCTCACAAGTGTATGCCCTTTGGGCTTCTGTTTCTGTGATGTAATGACCCAAAGCAACAGAACTTAAGAAATTGGCGTCTTTCAAAAATAATAAATAAAAAATGAAAAATTGCACCAGCCGGGAATCGAACCCGGGTCTGTACCGTGGCAGGGTACTATTCTACCACTAGACCACTGGTGCTTGTTCTGTTGTCTTTCTTATTTTATATAAATATATCCAAAACCATGATTAGATTGGTTTATTCACTTTGCATGTAACGTTGCACAATTAGGATGTGTGTGAGGACAATAAAAATAGGAATGAAAAACTGTACTGCTTCCATCTGCCGTGAAATATCAGCCATAAATTCTCACATTCCATAATTTACCATGCAATATATACTTGGGTAGCTGTTGTGAAAGCCTGAAACCCCCTTTATTCATGTCATTTATACAATTTCTAATCTCATATTTCTTAGAAAAGTTAAAAGTCAAAACTTTTATCATTTCATTTTATGTCGTTTTCTATGGTTCATTAATTATTTTTTTTATTGATGAGAATCGAAGTAAAAATTCATGCATTATATTTATCCAATGGAGTTAGATTCGCTCAATACATATAATATATTTAAAATAGTAAATTACACTCACTTTTTTTATTTTATGTGAAATGTGTCTAATATTTCTTCTTTTTTGGGACTTACAGAAAATTCCCTAATTATTTGGTTTTAGTATTTATTAACAAGTCAGGTCAATTTTTTTTAAAAAATTAACATCAAATCAATCTATGTAAATATATTATTGTTGTATTAATGGTTTTACACTTAATATTTTGATATTACATACTTGTTAATTTATTTAATAGTTAAATTCATTAGTTTACAAATAAGTTTCACTTATGTACTTATTTAGAGGTATGTTTGTAACTTATAAATAAACGAACCTTATTATAAAGTTTTTTTTTTTGAAAGGCAAACTTCAAACTTATATAAATGATAACAGCCACAAAATGTGGCCCAAAGAGAAAATACCATAATCAAGATAAAAAAAAGAAACAGAAATAAAAATGAATCAAGAAAACATTCTATAGAAGAAATGATTCAACTAGCAAAGTATAAACCACTTTAAGAAAGCCCTTTGTACTTGAACCAAGTCCAAGACAAAGTTTGGATATGCCAAAGCACATTCTCTATTAAACAAGTTTTATCAATCTTTTAGAAAGGTTAGGTCAAATAAAAATCTTCGTACTAAGTAAATAGTTCGATTTAATTTGAAAAACATGTCGACTCAATCCTTATCAAATTTAACTTAATTATTTTCACCATTAATTGTATTGGCTTTAAGATTAGTTTTTTTTTAATAAAAAAACAAAAAAAATATGAAACCAGATATAATTGAATATTACATATTACAATTAGTTATAACACGTACATATTACAATTAATTATACTATGTAATTATAGTTGGCAATATATAAATTAACTTCTTGTCACCTAGTATGCTAGCAAAATACTCCCTGTCCATTTGAATGGAGTATATGTTCTTACAAATTACAATTAATTTACCAACAACTGATTAACTGATAGTGAATTTAAACCTTTGAAATTTGAATGGACCATCTCCCATTCCATTTTTCTTTTTGGTAACTAGATCTGGATTCTGGAGGAGTTAAGCCTCAAAAGTCAAAATCATACAAGAAAGGAAACTCCAAAACTAATTAACATGCCAAAGAAACTTCAAGAATATAGAACGAGAGCAATTCGTCAGCCAATTCCAACTACCCTATTTAATTTCCTTCGCCATATATATGCACGAAAATACAACAAACACCAGCTCCCTTGAATCTTGATCAAAGTTTGTTGCCTATGAAGCAATGCGTTACAACAGTGTATACCACCATTAACTCATTTTTGACACCTAACCTTTAATCACCAACCAGTTGCCCAATTAAAGTTATGATATGACTTGTCATATTAATTTACAGATGTACTATAAGAACAAAATTGATATTAATTAAAAAATAATCAACTTAACTTAATTTCGTAAGATTTTTTCAGTTTTTAGTTTTCAAATTTTAATATTTTCAATTGTTGTAATTATGGCATTAGATTTGGTTGGTCTATGAACATTTTAAATTTTTTTTTAAAAAATCCTATGCTAATCTAGTAATTAATCAGCGTTCTATGAAGTTTAGATAAAAGTATGGATTTGCCTAAAAAGCTGTAAACCAAAGGCTAGAAGACTGAGGCCACAAAACTATTGGCCAAGTGTCCCAATTGTAGAGGAGAAATGCATTTTGTTTATGTTTTTGTTTTTTAAGTAATTGAGTGTTGTTTTGAAGAGAACGGAAGGATAATGAAAGGTAGTCTGCTTAAGGAGGCAATATTAAAGACAATAAGCACCAATTTGACAAAGAGACAATGATAATGCCAATGTTCCAAAAATAAATATATAAATATGATGCACCTTGCACACACAAAAGGTAAGAAAAGATTATGCACTTAACTTGGACCAACTACCTCTGCCACTGTTTTGGTTCCTAAATCTTGAAAAATGAAAACCATATTTGAAAATATGCTAACAATTTCGAAAGAAACCCCTTAAATGAAAGATTTGAAAATTGAAAAAGAAACCACTTCTCCATTTTAGGATAATATTAACCAATTACTCAACCGCTTCATCTAAGAATTAGGGGTGTTTTGATGCTAACGATCCCATAGATTAGTAATGCCATAAGTATTTTATAATTCTAAATTCTAGCAAGATACTTTTAGTATTTTTTTTTAATGTTGGAGATTTCATATTAATTAGTGATATTCCCAAATTTATATATATATATATATACATATACATATATATATATATATAAGTGAGGAGTCTTAGCTGTTTGGTTCAACAAGAGAAACATGAATGTAAATTAAAATTGGAAATCATGGCACAACCGAAGCGATAAAATAAACATCGTTACAATAAAAATGAATAATAATATTTAACGTGAAAAATCTTCCAATACTGACGAAAAAATCACAAGATAAACTCCAAAAATATCACACTATATTAAAAAATAGTAAAATATTTTCTCTACTCTCTTTCACAAACAAGAAATACAATATAGTGTCTCATGTGAGACTTGCTCCTATTCAAATACTATATTTTTATAGTACCAAAAAACTTTGCTTTGCTTCTGCTCGATGCATTCCTCCATCTGCAAAACCCTCTATTTATAGAAGGGAAAAGGTAGTGTGAATAATTTGCTAAGCTTTTTAACAAAGCTTGCACCGTAAAAATGTTTTTCATACCTTTTAAAATTACTTGCACCTCTAGTTATAACTTTAAGTAGGGTTAGTGATTTTTTTTCTTTTCAAAGAGGCATGTAGTGCATTAAATGCACCGTGGATTTTGGTTGGACACAACACTAACCTAAGTTAGTTTTGTAAAATTGAGTTAAGTTTTAATCTAAAATTCTAAAAGGGTATAAGAGTCTATCTTAACAATTGTTGTTAGATTTATTGGATTAGTTACTATCAAGTCATTATTGAACCATCCACAAATGTTAAATTTTTTAAACTTTATATTTGAGATTTTCAATCCTCAATGTGAGGGAAGTATTGAAAATTCCACATTAATTAGTAATATGATCAAAATAAAGTCTTTAGAAGTTGTCCCCACCAAATCTTTATCAAATTGGGGTTGAAGTATAACTTGTAAAAGGTGTGTAATGACTTAATGAATTAAAAATTGATTTTATTTTAGTTTATGATTATTTTCTAACATTTGTTTTCCTTTCAACCCTTTTTCTTACATAAAAACTGGTTTTAATATGATGAAAGTAAACCCTTTTTCTAGCTTAGCATTTGTTGTCTAATATGATAAAACGTACCTCAACCAACATAAAAGCTCTTAATCATCAAAAGACATGCAAAGACAATATTTTGAAGGCTCTTGTCCATAATCACGTGAGCTTGATTAAGACAAGAACATTACTAAAATTCTATTGACAAGAAGAGTAAATCTTTTTGGTATTTTTAAAAATGTTTTCTTATCATATCCAATATTAAGCGTGTATTTGATTTAGCATTTGGAATCATCAAATTTGAATCTAAAACTGATCAAACTTAATTATGACTTTGACCAATATATGTTTGTCACTTCCATGTTAATGTGATTCAGTGGAACAAATTTGACTCTTTGTTGATATTACTTATAGTAATTTTTACATTGGATCAAAAAATTTATCCTGCATTCTATTTTTAATTTGATTTTTATAATAAAAACATCTAAATATAAATTTCAAAATCAATTTGATGAACGCTCATTTAAATATGCAAAAAATGTAAAGTTCATGACTACAAAAATAACATAATAATCATTAATAATAGATAATTAAGAAATCGATGTGATTAAAATAAACCTCTATTATGATCCATATCTACCACCATCTCTAAATAAGTTCTAAGTACACTATTTTCTCCCTTAAATTATCATCCATCTGCCATTTTTTTTTTTCTGATGTAGGCATCGAAATAGTAGTATTTTCTTTCAAGAATCTTCTCCAACCACCATAAAACTCACTGTCTTAACACAATTCAAAGTATCCTACCATGAATCAGTTGATCAATCACCATTGTTAACAGCGAGAGGCAAAGCATCATGGTTGTCCACAAATTAGCCACTATAATACCGACAAACAAATTTTAAAATATTTTATTATCGCCAGATTCCAGACACATTTTGGCACTAAACTCTAATTACTAACACCATTAAGTTAACGAAAATAATTTATCATAGTTACCAGATGTCAAACTATGACTAGTGCCAGTGCCATTTTTCAATCCCACGTCATAATTGTGCACACTATAGTCTTCGCAATTCACATATTTCCATGTTTCCAATTTTTTTTAATTCTTATTTTTATTCCCCAATAACACGTAATTTATTCTCATATAAATAAACATTCAATGAAAATTTCCTGAGTCTGACTCTGAGATCATCATCATCCTCACTTCCGGATCAGCGGAAAAATAAACAATAATTTTTTGTTTTTACCACTTGAAATTTGCGATCTTGGATTTCAGAAAAAATCCTACAGGGGCCAATCAGAAACCCTAGATTCATAAAAGGGAGATTTTGTTTTCAGTGTAATATAACCGTATTTCAGTTGATTTTTCAGGAAGTGCGAGTTTCAGTTGATTTTTTCCCCCCTGTTATTTTGGGGATCTCGAATACCGAGAAAGATAAATCAAATTTTGTTTTGTTGTTTATCATTGTTTGTTTGTTTTTCCCATTGTTGGAGTGGGGGGTGTGAGAGTGTGGGATTGGTGAGGGTGCAATTGGGAATTGGTGTGAGGAATGAGAGGAGGGGCATAAATGTCTGCTCCATTGGGTATTGGAATTCGTTCTGGAAGTTATGGGTCTTTGGATAAACAGGTACAACAGAACGGGACTGCACGGAAGGCTTCAAAGATGCTCAAGGAGAAGGAGAAGGAGAGGCTGTTCCATTGGATCTGCAAGTTCGCCGGCCGCAAGAAGGTCGGAATGCTCTTCCTCTGCCTCATCTCTGCCGCGGTTTTCGTCTGGGTTTTGTATGTGGGAAAAGGTTCCTCACTTTCTCTGCTTCCATTTCTTTGTCTATGGTTACTGTGCTAAACTGTAATTATGTGATTGCATTAAGTGTTATGTTATAAATTGAGCACGCATGGTAGTTGGGTCTAGCCGAAGGGACTAGTTTTCGCAATGTGGCGAATCAAGGTTGGAATAATGCCTGTTAGAAGAGGTGTCTAGTGTCTGACAGTGCATTGAACAGGATTGCCTCTGATGGAAGGATAACTAGGAGGGATTCCAATAGTTAGAAGAGGTACCAAGGTTCGGATAATTTTAGAAGAGGTGGCTAGTGTCAGATAGTCTATCAAACAGAATTGCCTCTAAAGGGGATACCCGGTAGGGGGGGATAGGGATTACAATTTGAGCTTTTGTGTTTTTAGTGTTGATATGCCGTTGTTATCTAGTTGTTTTGATTGGCTCAACCAGGTATGCTAGAATGTGCTGTGAGTTGTGATTTACATCTGTTGTTTGGTTTCTACCTTAATTATTACATAGCATGATGCTCGTGGTGTGGCTTGCTTTCAGGTGAAGATTCTCAGGATGGAGACACTGTGTCAAGCATTAACGTTAATGAAAGCGTGCCTACAAGTGATTCTACATCTGAGAACTCAACTACAAATGCAATGGGCTTAACTGAGAGATTGGTATTACCCCCTCCACCCGTGGGTTATTTTTTGGGCTACCATCTTCCTCCAGGGCATCCGTGTAATAGCTTCACACTCCCTCCCCCACCTGCTGATAAAAAGCGTACTGGGCCACGTCGTAAGTTTTATTTTATTATTTTGCTTGATAAGATATCTTTCTTATACACTATTTGACACTTAATAGTTTGGAATAGTTCCCATCATCCATGCATATATCAATTAGTTCTTGGAAGTTGTGATTCATGACTGTATGGAGGGCATGAGATGTATTTGAGATTGCTTAATGTGTATGGTGTTTCTACTTTGTACTGAATATTCGGGTTGTTTTATTTTTTAGCATGCCCGGTGTGTTACCTTCCTGTGGAAGAAGCCATTGGACTGATGCCAGCATTGCCCTCACCTTCACCAGTCCTTGGGAATTTAACATATGTATATGAAGAAAATTTAAGTAGAGACGGAGAATTTGGTGGTTCAGACTTTGGAGGGTATCCTACTTTGAAGCAGAGAAATGATTCTTTTGATATACGAGAGTCGATGAGTGTGCACTGTGGGTATGTTTTGCTTTTTGTTGAATGTTTCCCTTACTTATAAGTTACATCTATACCCACTGAGTAATGTTCTTTGTGGTTATAGTTGTCCGTGCTAGTAATTAAGCATTCTTGTACCTTTTTACTGACATTAATTCATTCTCCATCTTCAATAATGAATGTGTATACCAATCAGATTTGTTAGAGGATTTAAACCTGGTCGCAACACAGGATTTGACATTGATGAAGCTGACCATTTTGAAATGGAGCAGTGTAATGGAGTGGTTGTTGCATCAGCCATATTTGGTCTGTATTATGTAATTTCTTCATTTGTTTACTTGTTTATAAGCTTGTAATTGATTGTATATCAAATTTATTATTCAGGAAACTTTGACGAGATAAATGAGCCAAACAATATAAGTGATTATTCGAGGAAGACTGTATGCTTCCTTATGTTTGTTGATGAAGAAACAGAAAAATATCTGATTAGTTCTGGCAAATTGGGAATCAGCAAGAAGATTGGTTTATGGAGAATTATTGTTGCTCATAATCTTCCTTACCCAGATGCAAGACGGACAGGAAAGGTCAGAATTACATATTTGACCAGAACCATAGTGACTGAAATAGAAATTAGCATATGGGATGTTACCCATTTTTGTTACTGAAACATTTTTTACTATGTGGTTCTTATATTCTGAATGTTGCTGTAGAAAAGTAATATTGTTTGGCTGCAGTTTCATCTTTCTGTAATCTACCTTGTCAAGGTTAATATTGCCGTACTGATTTGTCCTCAATACACAGAAAGGGGAGGCAAAATGCTTAGATCAATAGACCTCTTATTATTGGCTAGATCCTGTGTATGAATTGAATAAAATTAAATTTTTGCCTAGGCGCTGATGTGTTTTCTCATTCCTAAAGTAGTACTTTACGTACCCTGTAACTCTTACTACCTTTTCCACAGATTCCAAAGCTTCTGTTGCATAGATTGGTTCCAAATGCTCGCTATTCTATATGGCTTGATGGGAAGCTTGAGCTTGTTGTGGATCCATATCAAATTCTTGAAAGGTATACTCCAGTGAATCTCTTTGATACTGCATATAATATACCACTATACCTATACATTCTATATGCTAAAGTGATGTAAATATTTTCATTTCAGTACCATGCTTAGTTTTATATGTAGATTGGCATGTGGTTTACTGTTCTATCCACTTCTGTATGAGATAGATATGATGTCCCTGCTATTTGGCTTTGAGACTCATTACATGTTTTCAATAGATCCACTGTGGGACTAGATGAGGTGATAGGAGTTTGATGTTTGTCAGTATGCATCCCTTGCTTTAACTAGATTGGTTATTCATGTAGTTTGCTACGTGTCACACTTGCTCTGTAAGTCTATATACTAATATTCTCTTCACAATCCAGTGTATGATTTGTCCTCCAAGATTGAAGGTGCAACAGATCTCCATATTATATGCTTTTTGCTCCATAAATATCTTTCTCTGATTGTTATAGCTTAACATGGAAATTCTTGAAGTCCAAGTATGGAATTTCTTTCCTGCCCAAGGTGGGTGACATATTAATCTATCTAGACACAAATTCCCTTCAGATTGTCTATAGCTTATGTCTTCAGTGTAGTTGCGAGTTTTCAAAGAAAACAAATGAATGGTCTTACCACAGAGCTTTCTTCCTTGAAATGGTTGCCAATACTCGAGCTGTAGATTTCCTTAGTTTTCTACTATTGTATGTTGCTGAGTAGTTTGCTAACCAACGATAAAATAGTCTTTTCAGAGCGTAGCAGTGGAAAGTGAGGATAACTTACTTATCAACTAGATTAAACTCTACTCTAGTTCCACTTTCAATTAATCCCCGATAGACTGCTAGTTTAACTTTTAATAACCTTACAAAACAAGCCCTATAGTTTATTGTGACTCAATGTTTTCAGTAGCATGGGCCCAGAAAAACCTGATGCACCAATACAATCTCCGCGTGCTTTTTTTGAATGAGAAAGTAGGGAAACAAAAAAAAGGAGAATAAGAAGTCCTCTAAGAATAAGCCAAAAGAAAAGAAACAATAGCTCTGTATAGCTCCTACATGTGACTCATTTTCCTTCCTCCCAAACTTCCCATCTGGTCTGCCTGGCATGCCTGCTTGCATGTCCCAAAATACCATTTATGACAGCTTGGTGTAAAATTGTTTGTTTTGGGGGCTACAGAGGTATGGTAACATAGAGACTAGAAGCCTGTGATTACTGGCTAGAAAACAATACATGCTGTAGATAAGATTGGATCAGAAGTCTTGATCTCTGCCTCTGTTTTGTTGATATTAGGACAATTATCATCTTGTGGTGTAGGTATTTCTTCAAATTGATAATTCTCTGACATTAAAGCTCATTGAGGGTTGGCATAAATGGAGTTTTCAGTTATGGAAAAGTTGAAAGTGAATTTGTCTCTGAAGCATACAAGTAAGGGTATATCCACTCTCGATTCAATTTAAAATACATTGTGATCATAACTCACTAAAATACAATGGTGGATATACCCTTCTTTGAGCACTAAAAAACAAGCTTACTTAAGAGAAGCCTTATCCATCAATTATCTCCTTTATTGCCTTTCCTCTAGGAAATATTTTATAGGCTTGTAGCATTAATATTACTTATATGCAAGTACTAGAATCTTGTCAAATGCCTACCTCAGCTTATAGGACTGTCATTTAGAGGTTGTGTAATTGAAATGTTAACAGCTTTGATGCTTTCATTTTTTATTTAGTTGATTTTTACTGCACAATATTGTTGGTTTTGCAATTGGTTTGTTTGATTCTTATCTTCCCTCCACTCTATGTTGAATTTACCTTCCATTTTGAGTGACTTTCCAAGGTGTAACAATTTGTTCATGGATGAACAAGATACTGATAATACATACTGTATTTTTCCTATGAAAATCAAGCTTTAGATTTTACTTGATTTATATGTATGTTAATCTGGAGTATGTACCAAATTATAATTAATTTGGGGTCATATTTCATACCTATGCTCTTTCTGACTTTTTACTAGCTATATTTTGCTTTGCCTATCCATAATACATGTTTGACACCTAAACTCCCTTCACACTTATTTAGGTTTTTGTGGAGAAAGAATGCTACTTTTGCAATATCAAAACATTATAGACGCTTTGATGTATTCGTTGAGGCTGAGGCAAATAAAGCTGCTGGAAAGTATGAAAATGTCTCTATTGACTTTCAGATAGAGTTTTACAAGAATGAGGGATTGACCCCATATACAGAGGCTAAGCTTCCTCTTATAAGTGGTAGGTAGAACTGCCTTCCTGTATTTATCTAGGATGAGTTGCACCTGTTTCATTGTTTTTTTAAAAACTTGTTTCAAATGCTGCAGATGTTCCTGAAGGATGTGTGATAGTACGAGAGCATGTTCCTATTAGCAACCTCTTTACTTGTCTTTGGTTCAATGAAGTTGACCGATTTACTTCAAGGGACCAGATTAGTTTCTCAACCGTCAGGGACAAAATTTTGTCGAGGGTAGATTTTCATTTTAACATGTTCTTGGATTGTGAAAGACGCAACTTTGTAGTTCAGGTAACTATTTAAACTTGTTTCAATATCTGACTAAAACTTTCTATTGCATTGATTTCCAGAAGGTACATGCTGATTCTGAACAGACAAAACATTTAGTAGTGCAATAAAGATGAGCACATGCATGTGCATGATTCTGAACGGTTAAACATTTAGTAATGCAATAAAGATGTGCATATGCATATGTGGCACTCTTTTAGTAAGCAACTAATGTGATAACATTTTCCATATTGATGATTACCCTTTTATATTTTCAGAGATAAACCCCCTCTTTCAGTTTCATTATTCTTCTTTGTTTCTCTAAAAAATTTCGCACTTACATATGAACTTACCCTTATTTCACTATTTAAGTACTTGAATTATTTTTTACATTGCTTGGTGAGGATATGACCTAATCCATCATTAGTTTTATGATAAAAGCATTTGCTTTAGTTCACAAAATTTAATTGTGTTATGAAAAGTGTACTACAACCACCTTGGCTGAGGTTTTTGCTGAAAACCTTGTCTAAAGGGTTATTTATTTCTTACTTATTCTGAATTTTATATTTTTTACCTGAACTTCCTTCATTGACAATGGAATTTCATGGTCAGTTTTCTCTCTTGTTTACCTTACTATACTCTATTAATGGGTGGTTACAGAAATACCACAGGGATCTATTGCTGCGCCTGGCTCCACCAGCTTCACCCCCTCCACCATCTCCTCCTCCTCCTCCATTGCCTGTGCTTGAAACATCACCTGAAAAGGGTGCAAACTCTCCCATTCGAAGAGGTCCTGGAAGGCGTGGAAGAGATCGAAGAGCTGGTTCACGGCACCACCGCAAAGTTGTTGCTGGAAGTAGAGAGATGGAACCAAGTTAGTTTTGTTTGGGCGAGATTATATTATTAGTAGTTTTGTTTAAAATTCCACCTACAGAAATCATTCGTTGCAGAGCTGGAGGGAAAATGTGCAAGATGAGTGTTGTATTGTTTCCACATATAGACGCTCTCATTCTTTTAACTATCCGCAATTATCCATTTTTGTTAATTTTTTTGCTGTATATATGGTAATATTTTCAATAATTATACGTGGCAACTCATTTTGCTATTCCGCTATATCCAGTAAAAAGTGTACTTCTTCTCTGTTATACTACTACTACAAATATATATTCAAGACGGGTTAGTCTCCATTTAATGGAAGTCTCTATTAGAAGAGTGAAAAATACAAGGTACATGTAGGATTCACCTGACTATTCTTTTTTTGGGTGTATAATGATCGAATTTGAACTTTAGATCTTAAGCGTATTATTTCAAACTTTCATCACTAGGCCGATTCTAGTGGTTCCTACCTAACTCTATTTAATGGAGAGGATCTCTGCTCATTCAAGACTTGTTCATTTCTCTTAATAGAAGTAACTTTTTTTATATTAATAGATTTTTTTACATATATGATATATCTATGGCTAATAACTGGTGTAGAAGTTTCTCTTTGACTAAATTAATGGTTTATTAAGAAATTCTAAAATTATAGAAGGCCTGTTCACTTTACTACATGAAAATAAAAGAAACAAGAATCCCATAATAAAATCACATCGTTGTAACATACATGTCAACATTTTATCACTCCTTTAACATGTCAAGAATTGAAAATAGTTGAAGTTCTGTAATTTCAAAAGAATAATGTTTTATTTTACAAATATCATGGAGTAAAGTGAACGAGCCCTACCTTTAACATTCTTCTTCCTCATTTTTTTCCTCCATGCAGCCTATCATTCCCTCCTTATGAGATCACCCATCGCTGTCTCTCCTTTCTTTTCCTCTTCAACATCCTTTCTTACGAAATAAAATTTCTTGTAGTAGATGAGATCATGTTAAAAACTATGTTCAACACTAAAACTTACACTTCAATTCTTAATATCAAACATTGTTGTATAAACTAACAAATTTATTTCAATTCTTAATATCAAGCATTGTTACATAAATAATTACATAACAAATCTATGCCTTTTTTTATTGCATAAAAAAGAATATAAATATAACAAAAACATATATTTCACACTTTCTTCCATCTAATAAAAATTACCAATTTCTTTATAAAAGAAAAAAATATTTTTCTCTCTTAATTGTATCTTTAATTCATTTTTTTTCCGAACATTTCTCTAGCCACATATTTCACTAGATCTCCCAATAAAGAAGGTGAATAGATTTTCAACATAGAAAATGAATTCTTGTAAAAGAATCATAAATATATGCATAATGTTGAGAAAAGAATAATTTTTCCCCTTTTCTCTAAGATTTCAAAATAAAATCTAACACTGAACAATAAAATGAGAGAGATCTTTAATCTTATGTAGTATTATGAAATCCACCATCAAGTGGTCTAAGATCCCAATTTAAAATTTACCTCTAAAAATGCTCTAAGTTACAAGTGAATAACCAATTAAGAGTATGTTTGTTTTATCGTTTTAATCTATCAACATGTATTCTAATGCACTTTTTGGTGAGAACCGTAACTGTACGTTTGGAGCTTATTGAATGTAAAAACAAATACTACACACTAACACTTAGGTTATGTTCGTCTTAGAGGAAAGAAATGTGGTGAAAGTGATTGCACCAATGAAAACGAAAGAAAGACACACTTTCGTTCGTTCGTTTTAGTAGAAAGTTATAGTGAAATTTGTATAAAATCCGTGGGATCCATGCTTTTAGATTTCTGCGCTAAACTGAGAAGAAATGCGAGGAAAGAATAAAATAAAAACGTTAAAATGACTGTTTCCAAAACTAACCCTCTAAGCTAGGAGTACTTTTTTAATTCATCAGGCATGGAACAAAATCAAATATAGCGCGGACAAATTCAAACATGGGAATATGCCTAGCATAATATAGAATTGAATATGCCTATGCCTAGTAAAATTGAATTTCTGTAGAGCATTCACTTTGATGGCAGTAAAAATCGATTATATATATAATCTAATATTAGTTAATGTAATAAAAAATATGTTTTAAAAAAAAGTAAAATCATTTTTATAAAAAATATTAAAGCAGAAATAAAACATAAATATAATTAAAATTTCACAAATACTTTACTTATATTATATTTTATTTTATTATCTACCAGGTCGTAGTTTCTTTCCTCTCATCTCATATCATCTCTCCCTTTCATTTCTATCCAAAATTTCTTTTTCACTCTCTTTCACATCTTTTTCTTTTCTTTTCATCTCTCTTTTATTTTTCCGTCGATAAGAAAAACGAACCCTATCATCGCCATTGGAATCCCAATCGAAAGCTACGAAGTACGAACGATGACAGCGCTGGTGAGAAGTGGAGTGATGAAGCTCACTCTCCAATTCCAAACCCCTTCTCCTTCTCTGTCTCTCTTCTCTTCTCCCCTCTCCATTCCCAAAACACCAACACCACCCTCTCTCTTCTCCTTCCGCCACCCTCTTCCCCATTCAACCCACGCCTCCAAAACCCCCACCACCAACCCTCTTCCTTCTTCTTCCTTTGAATCCCAGCTATTCATCCCTCCGGGCATTGAACCCGACGAGGTCGACGACTCCACGGTCCTTCCCGCCTCCAACATCGCCGTCGGACCCTACGCCGGCGATTCCCGAATCAAGGACGTCCAGTTCGTCAAGAGCAGCGCCCGCGCCAGGGATTGCCCCAAAGACGACCGACCCGAATTCGCCGTTCTCGGTCGCTCCAACGTCGGCAAATCCTCCCTCATCAATTCCCTCGTCCGCAAGAAAGAGATTGCTCTCACTTCCAAGAAACCAGGTTAGCTAGTTACTTAGTTAGTTAGGTTAAGCTTCTTTTTTAGGAGATATAAGGTTCCGTCTAGTGGTGAAGAGAGAAGGAGAAGTGGGAGAGCTCGCGAGTTCGAATCCGATAGTCTATAACCAACGGTCTAAGATGTAATAATGTTATGTTGATGTTTGGTAATGGTGGTTGCAGGGAAGACGCAGCTCATCAATCACTTCTTGGTCAACAAAAGCTGGTACCTTGTTGACTTGCCTGGTTACGGGTCAGTCACTCGCTAATTCTTAATTTGTTCTGCTTCATGCCTTCATGTTCCTATGCTTCTTTATTATATATCAAAAAGATTTTTAATTTATAAAGTAATAAGTAGTTATATTCACAAATTAAAATGCTCTTGCTGCATGTGTTTGGGTGATCGTTTTGCACAAATGGTTTTGGTTAATGGAGAGTTTAAAGTTAATGTTTTCGAGTTTTTATCTTATAAGCAGAATTGTAGTATGAGATTTTCAAGTCAACATAAGAGTTATATTTTCACCTTTTGTCAAACGTGCTTTCTGTAGTAAAGTTAAGTGCATCTTTGGATTCACATTTTAAAAATCAAGTTGAAATACCAGTTAACATGAATTTAGGTACAAACTATCCCAAAATGGGGAATTGATTTTGACTTAAAGTAACTTTAAGCAGTTTTTGCATTGGATTCAAAATCTATAGTTTATGTATAGTTTTACCACTAACTTGCTTTAATAATAAAAACATAGATCACTTTACTTCAAAATCAATTCATTCAATACCAATTTTGCAAACGTTCACCCACCCAGACTAATTTTTGTGAGATGCAACCAAACATTATGTTTCGTTGCAGAATCTCAGTGTTTGAATGTCTCAAACGCAAATCCAAACTTAGCATTAGTGAGAACGGCATTAGGGGGAAATAAAAAATATGACATAATACATACTACATGGAAATGTAATTTTTATTAAATCTCAAAATTATATGGATAGATTCATATTGGGAGAGGTCTTCTGATTCCCTATTTGCTTAATAAAGTTGGTTGATGCAGGCCATAGGTACCCTCTTTGGTTTTCAAGTTTCTCGAGTTGTTTAATAATAGTAGCAATTAGTTTTTTTAAATGCTTAGTAGCTGTGTTGTATGTTTACTTGTATCTCCCAATTGTCCGGCTTCATATATGTTTTCTTGAATTATTTTCTTCCCTGTATTTCCACCTCCTTCTTGGATTGGAGAGGATTTGGGATTAGTGGTTGGTGGTGATACTGTTAAGTGTTTTAACTACTCATGAAATACTGTTTTTTATGCAGCTTTGCTAAAGCACCTGAAGCTGCAAAAACGGATTGGTCCTCATTCACAAAAGGGTACTTTTTGAACAGAAGTACGCTGGTTGCTGTCTTGCTTCTCATTGATGCAAGTGTTCCACCACAAAAAATTGACTTGGATTGTGCAAATTGGCTTGGACGCAATAATGTATGATGTTTCATACATATATTGTCCCTAAAGTAATGTTGTCAAGGTACTGAATTAGGTCTAAATCCTGTAAAAACTTTTGTGAATTGCAGATACCGATCACTTTTGTTTTCACAAAATGTGACAAAATGAAGGTGGCAAAGGGGAAACGGCCCGATGAGAACATAAGGGATTTTCAAGAGTTAATCAGACAAAACTACAAGCAACATCCTCCATGGATTATGACCAGCAGTGTCACTGGAATGGGTAGAGATGAGCTTCTCTTGCATATGTCTCAGCTAAGAAACTACTGGGATCAGTAGGAGAAAAAGCTCAAAATTAAGCAAGATGTGACTATCTATGAGAAAACAGGTCATGCGGGATCAAAGTTGAAATTACAAAAGATGCAACTATATGGAAGAATCATGTGAAAGAGCTATGGGTTGGGTTGAGCCTTGAAATATTTCAGCTGGATCTTTCATCAGGATTCAAGATCTTTGTTCTTCTTGAACTGCAACAAGATATATAACTTGCATGGGAATCAAGTTTAAGTTGTTTCTGGATAATGAATTTCTACATACCGACACTGAGTATTAGGGTTAATGGTCACGTTTTATGCAAATGGGTATAAAACATCACTGGAAATGTTGTATGCTTTCAACTGGGATATAGTATTGTGCTGGCTTTATTTATCTGTAGTTGCTTGAATACATGTTTTGGGTTACCATTGCTTTGGGTTCAGATTGTTTTCAATTACTGGATTTTTCCCGTTGGAGGGACACACTCACACACCCATTGTGTCTCTCTCTCCTAGCGAAAAATCCAGTACTGGAAAGAAGTTCAATCCCATTGCTTTGGGCATTGATTTAAGACTTTCTGGAGCAAAAATGATCTTTTTGCATTATGTAAACATTGTAGATGCTTTGATGTATTTTTTGAGGCTGCGATAAATAATGCTGGGAAGTGTGCGCATGCTTTAAAAATCATCCGAATTGCTGTAGCATTTATTCCGAGGCACCTTCAACGCATAAGTTAAGGGGTTCCTTCCTTTTGCCAACGTCCGTTTGCATCGATGCAAACGGTTACACAAACATACTCTGTCATTATTCCTCTAATATGATTTCGTATTATGTTTTATAAGAATGCATATATTTGTTGCAAGTCCCTTTCTCCCATTGTTATGAAAACCTGTTCTGTCATTGATTCGGTCTAGGTATTGGATTAGAGGATGAATCGGTAGATCACTTATTGATTCGATATATATATATATATATATATATATATATATATATATATATATATATACTTACATGACCTTTGGATTCCATTTCAGACTTAACTTCTAATTTATAAATAGTATGAAGATTTAAGGTACACATAAACACTAAGATGATAAAAAATAAACACAAATAAAGAGAAAATTACAAACGAAAATATGCTTAATGTATAAATTGATATTTTGTCAATAGTACTTATGTCTCCGGTCGACAATTCTGCTTTAATAAAGTAGTCCAACATATTCCTATTTTTATGATATATATATATATATATATATATATATATATAACATATCTAACATGATCAATTCATATTTTTATATTCTAAATAAATTTATTGTAAAGGGTGTCTTGCGTTGGTTTGACCGTTGCTAATTTGAGTAAAAATGACATTAAATAAAGTATCTAACATGATGGATCTTTTCAAGGTGATGCCTCTTGTTAACAAACAAAAAGCAAAAGGTGCCATCGAGGGTGACGCTTCCTACTTCCTACGTGCCAAAAATCAATTATTTTGATAAAATAATTGATTAGCTAACTCATTATGGTAATTAATTTCATTTTTAACCCATTTTGATAAAAAAAAAAAAAGAAGTCAATTAATGGCCTCACTTTGATTGTGGTATTTATTATTAATTGTTCCAACAAATACTTAAGTCAAAAGTTGAATGTTTAAATGTCATTTCACTTTGTTCTTTTAAGTTTAAAAAATGTCTCATTTTATTTATTTCTTCTAATTTTTGTTAGAAATGTTAGAAACTTAGAAAATTAGAATGAAATTTTGAAAACTTAATATAATCTAATGATATAATTGTGAAATATAATAAACAAAAATTGATATTAAGCCAAAATTGAAAGAAAACTAGTATGATACTTTTACTCTCTCGTTTTAACTCCCAACCAAACAAAATCTAATGGCACCAAATTTCATGTAGACATGTTTTCGATTTTCAGTAATATAATAATAGAAAAAAATATTTTCTCCCTCATAATTTAAAATAATTTCACATCAAAAGGTTTTATGATTGTATTTAATGTTGTAAAAAATCGGTGTCAATTTAATTGATTCACTTAAAGTTAGCTTGCTTTTAAAATTAGATAAAATTAGTTTTAAATTATTGAATGTAATTGAAATATGTGATAAGATTAATCTTAATTAGAATTTGGTTCTTTATTAAAAAAAGTATGAAAATTAATTTTTCTGCTATAAAATAACTACGTACGTGTGCGTCCTTATATTTAGTACTAATATTTTTTTATATATATTTTTAATGTTTAGGGTGAAACTGGCTATTCTTTGGCTGTGAACCAATGATCAATCCTCTGAAATATTAAATCTATTTATAGGACTGATTTCTTTTAGCCGATATTTTTCGATATGTATGGACTATAATTAAATCATGATGATCTGTCCAAGTCACAAAGGTATTTTGTCAATAATTATGTTGGCATACAATTTTGATGTCTGTTATTTCATTTAGTTTATAATAAATAATGAAATTCCTTACTAAAAGTGTGAGGTATTGACAACAAATTAATTTATAAAAAATAAAAAATAAAAAATTTAGTCTTTTAAATATAAAAAAATATGACAATTAATTTTACAGATAATTTAATAATAAATTAATTTCTAAATTTTGTAATTTAATATCAAATTAGTATTCAAAATATATAATTTATTATCAAATTAATTCTTAAATATTATAACATAATAATAAAATAATTTCATAAATTTAATAATTTCATAATAATAAATTTATGTTCCAAGTCAAACTGCTTTTGGGGAATTGACTATTTACCCTATATTTTTATTCTGTGGTCCGCTAGAGAGCTAGTCATCGTTTTATGGGCTTGCATTTTTTGTTTAGTGGGCTGAGGCAGGCTCGTGTGGGTGCAGGTGTAGTTGCTGTTTGAGGGATCAAAACAAAAACCTAGTTTTTAGACACTGCAACACCAGCATCCATGGCGAGTTGGAGGTGCCTGCGAGCGTTAACGAAAAAAACGACACAGTTTCGCTTCCGAAACGCATCCTCTCTCCGCTCACTCACCGTGCCTCCATTTCCCAACGCCAACGCTTCTTCGCCCGTTTTCACCGCCCGCGCCTCTGTCTTCGCGCAATGGCCGCACCTCCGCTATTTCTCTTCCGACAAAAAAGGCGATCACAGCGACGAAGACGATGATAGCGATGAGGATTACGATGATGAAGAAGAGGATTATGTTGATGACGACGATGATGATGACGTCACTGTGTCGAGAGGGAAAAAAGTGTACACTGCGGAGGAGAAGGAAGCGGAAGCGGCGGCTATTGGGTACAGAGTAGTGGGTCCCCTTCAAAAGGACGAAGATAGCGTTTTTAAGCCTTACGAGCCTGTTTTTGCTGTTGTTCAGGTTCCAATTTTCAAACTTTATTCTTTTTTAAAAAACAGTTTTTGATTTTCTAATATTATTTTAAACTTGTTTGATTAAACTTTTTTGCTTTTTTTTTTTTTTGTTTCAATACCCGCATGTGTGCCTGTTTCCACAAATCAACCATGTTTGACATAAAAAATAACCCCTCTTAAGAAAATAGTTTAAATTCATGTGCATATTAAAATTGAGAATGAGAACTTCTTTGGGTTATTTCTGTTGTTTGCTTTTTAAAGTACTTGTTTAGAAGATAATTTTCAAGACTTGATAGATTTTGATTAAGAAATTAGTCAGTGAGTAGCATCAAATTGCTATGAAGGACAGACTCTGAAATGGACACTGGACACGGACGACACTTCCACATGGCTAATGTCCAAAATATAGGACACGGGACACTGCATACACAATGCACATACAAAGAGATTATAATTAAATGAAATATGAGTAACATATAACAAAATATCTAAATTGATGGTATATTCATCTTTTTAAACTAATCTTTTTTTTTCTTCAATTTTTAAGTTGTGCAAAAGTGACAACTTAAGTGTTCAAGCCAACAAAAATAATTTTTAAATTAGACATCTAATAAGAAGTGTCGAATAAGTATTCAGGTGTGTTGGTGTCGGAATCATGTCCGACAAGGCGATACTTCAAACAGAGGAGGTGTCTGTGTTTCATAGTGAAATTGTTTTAGAAAACTGTTTTAAAAACTAAAAAGTGAAAAGAGAATCAGATATCGGTTTTAGTGATTGATTGTGTTGCTTTTTTTGTTGGTTCAGATTGGTTCGCACCAGTTTAAAGTAAGCAACCGAGACAGCATTTTCACTGAAAGGTTAAAGTTTTGCGA
Organism: Glycine tomentella; assembly: GCA_007407185.1. NCBI lineage: Eukaryota > Viridiplantae > Streptophyta > Magnoliopsida > Fabales > Fabaceae > Glycine > Glycine tomentella. The sequence continues at coordinate 495,854 of PYAF01003075.1, forward strand.
AGTGAATGACAAGGTGAGTGTCTCTTTCACTAGAAGATCCTAACTCTTGTATGTGTTACTATGTGCAACAATTGTTAAAGTACAGTTGCTTCTTACCATTTTGATAGTTCTACAAATTACTTTGTTTGCCCTAGTTGTTTGTGTAATTGCAATATGTTTTATAAGTGTGTCAGCAATCTTATTAAATAATAATCAATGGTTTGTTTTCTTTGTACTAATTATTTGCTATTTCTTTGTTATGGAATCTTTCATGCCAGTTAATTGAATATTTCATTGCATTTTTGCCCATTGCAGTTGATTCTGAACAAAGTTCTATTGCTTGGCTCTGCTAGTCAGACAATTATTGGCAGACCTATAGTACCAGATGCAGCTGTTCATGCTGTTGTTGAGGAGCATGTAAGTGTAGAACTTCCCATTTAAATTGTGTAGAATCAACTTTTTTTTTTATGATGGGAGTAGGAATAGAATAGGCTTGGATAGAATGATCTGCTCTCTCAGTCTTTACTGTTCCATTCAAGACTTTTTTTATGGTGGGAGTTGCATATATGTTCCATTTACTGTTCTTTCTATTCATTCATTTGCATTCATTATGAAAAAAGGAATTAAATTGCCAATTGTGACTAAATGACATAATTTCCTCTGGTTGACAAATTAAAAAAGAATCATATATTTTGTGTTTCTGTGTTAGGAGGGTCTCCTAGGAGCTGTTTTTTGGTCCATTTCCTCTTTTCATTTTCAAAGAAAATTGAAAATAAAGTTGAAAATGTTTCGTTGAACTTAAAAAACATTTTTTAGAAAATGTTGCTGAAATTAAGCCCAAATCTGAAAACAAAAAATAACAATTTTGAGTGTTTTCCTATCATGCTACAATTTGACATCTCAATGGCTTTTTAGTTCTGAATGCTGCTGGTACCTCTCCACCTATGTTGCAACACTCTCCTTCGCCACTCACCATTTGCTCAAAGTTTACAAATTCTCAACCAATCTAGATCCAAGTCTCTGACCCTAAAATCATACATTGTAATGCCATTTTGATCCATCACACCCATCCTTGTGATTTGGTTTTTGAAATGGTAGAATAATGGGGCTCGTAATGATTTCCTTTTATCATGGTCTGTGTGTGCTTCCCCTCTTTCATGCAGGCTACGTTGCCTGTTCCTCTGAACTGTATCCATGCATTATAATTGTCCTGTTTCTAATAGCTTTAGATTTCTATGTGACGCAATAATGAAAACTTTCTTGTTTGTCTAACCATTGTATATTCGATTTCTTTCCATACACTTGCACGTGTACTCATTTTCCCTTTATACCAGGCACTAGATGCAAAGGTAATTATTTTTAAGAAAAAGAGAAGAAAAAATTACCGAAGAACCAAAGGACATCGTCAGGTGTGTTGGAAATCAATTATTTTATCACGTGAAGTTTGATATCATTTATTTGATGCTAATTCTACTTGATGCATGATTATCATCTTCAGGAGTTGACTAAGTTAAGGATAACTGATATTCAAGGAATTGAGAAACCTCAAAATGTATTGCCTGAAAAGCCTCCAAAACCTGCTAAGAAAGAAAAGGAAAAAGTTGCAATTACTGCTTAAAAAGGATGTACCTACCCCCTTGGGTGTTGATGGTTATTGCTATGTTTTTGTCTCAGTGAGTTTTGATAGTTGGATGGCTTGTAGTGAGCAAGGTGGTATTGCTGATAAGCTCCATTTGCATCTGCAAATTCTTGGTAGGTGTAAATAGTCAAAACCATCCACTCAGTAGTCAGGTTTTGTAGAATTGTTACACAAATTTTCTTTTCCCTCTGTAATGCTATAACTAGTGATTCGATGTTTGAACGTAGATCCATTGATTTTTAAATTGGTTTCAAGAAATTTAATAATGACTCCTGTATTATTTTGTTAGTCAAAAACATGATACTAAACAATGCTTTTTACCAATTTCTGACAAACAAAAAAAATGCAAACTTTGACATTATCATCCTGTGCTAGGAAAAGCAAAGGTTCTGGAGAAAAAGGATCCTGACATGAACTATAGAGAGCAGTCTAGAGATGCAAATGAGTTGAAAAAACTTGAATGCCAAAAGTAAGCTTGGCCTGTAAAAAGAATTATGGCTCTCAGGATTTATTTAAGCTGGAGCTTGGTTTGTTAGAAAAATATAAAGTTTGTACTTAACAACTTGTTTGGCTAAAAAATATAGTAATAAATAGAATATTTAACATAAAAAATATGTAGTGATGATTTATAAAATTAACAATTTTTTTAACATTATATATACACTCAAATTATTTACAAGTTTTTAATGTCAAGTTTGAGCTTTTTTTAGCTTATCGAATAATTAACAAGTTGGGTTTAAATAATTTAAAAGGTGTATGTATACTTTTATGGGAAATTGTGTCTTTATCTATATTGATCTTAGAGAATTTGATTACTTATATAATTGAGTTTATAATTAAGTTTGAAATTAATATTATATTAAAACAAATGAACTAGATCAACATTTAGCAAATTGTGTTCAAATACTTCACAATATCTCAGGTCATTTACACTATATTGACTTAAATGCAGTGTCCGAATGTGTCACTATTGTGGAAATCTCTTCCTATTGCTTAAAAATTGAAAACTCTTACGATTTAGGCCCAGAAAGCTTAAATAAAGTGGCATCATTTCGAAATTTCTAGAACCTAAGATCAAATTCCATCTATGTCCACTTTTCCAGGACTTTTCTCATCTTCCTCACAGTGGGGGGCATATGGTTTTCCTTTGTAACATAAACACGTTTCTACTGAGGTACAGCTTGAAAGGGCCTTCACTGTCAGATTGAGATTTGTTCTCAACATGAATAAATTTTTTCAGAATATTGATAATAAATTGATTGGCTGACAAATTAGTTACTTTTTTGTGTGTAAGTGTTAATCTTCCGAGCTCTAATTCCACAGAGGCTGAAGTCTCGTCATTGTAAGATTGCATCATGAATACAAGAGAAATTTCTGGTTTAGTTATTATTACCCTTTAACAAAGTTTCTCAACAAACACAAAATAAAATTAATTAAGGTAGTAAAATGAATCAATGTTTTTGCACAGTTTAACTTCTTTAAAGCTCTTACTTACCTAACTTATTCATAAATACTTACAAATTTAATAGACTAACATTTTGCTTTAGAAAGTACTAGCAGCAGAATTTTATGATAAAAAATCGTCCATAAGCTAGAATACAATAATCTAACTCTTTGAGGTGGTAAAGAAGAAAGACAACAACACAATCTATTTTATGAATGATGAATCTGTTATTAGGATAATACTCTTTCCAGAGGCTATAAATGAATTGGTGGGTCTTGAGATATCTGTTTCATTGATAGCCACCCCTTTATGAAAAATAAAAAAGATCAGACTTGTCAATTGTCATAGTCAAATGTCCATTACGATTTTATATCCAAACTTGGGACTATTACTCAACTTTGGATAGAGATAGAGACAATGACTGAGTTTTACGTTAATTTTCACAGTTTCCTATGGACAACAACATCAGGATTCAAGTTCAACCTATCCCTCTGCAGACAACTAGTTCCTTCTACTCAAGTACTTGATTATTCCGAGAGTAATGCAAAAGGAAATGGATCAACATTCATGTCTCCCCAACCCTTGGTTGACCTTGCAATATAGTATGGGCCATTTCACACGTGGCCATTACCACTATGTCGAGAAAAATTATGATTAGTGAAAATTAAATATGTTATTATCATTTATAGACCCACGAGAGATTGAGAAAATTTTAGGAACAGTAGATGGTAGCTCAGTTCAAGGCAGAGAAATTTTCTAGCCTCGAGACACTTTTAGGGAACTTTCATTTATCTCACTTCCAATAAATGAGTAAGGAGTTGAACCTACAACATGTCACATACGAAACTTGTTGTCTTGTTTTACTGTTACAAGTCATACGTAAAATATTATCTTGTTCCACATGACCATCTTTAGAAGTTACTTGTTTTAAAATCTTGATATAAAATATCTAATGTTTAATAAAAAAATGTCAATGTTATAAAATTTTCTCTTCCATTCTCAATTCCAAGTTCCAGCTCATGGATAACTTTTCTGTGTGTTACTGTCTTGTGGATAGTTGCAATTAAGGGCTAAATAAAATAGAATAAGAAGTATCTCCTTCCATGGAACAAAGTGGTTCTAAGTGGACTCACTTTCGGTGTCACATATCAATCTCTCCTAACTACATACAAGGAGTTGGTACATTGTAATTTGTAAAGCACTTTCGCCGCTTCCACTTTCATTTTTATTATTATGATCATTATTATTCTAATAAATTATTTGTTGCAACAGCTACTCCACTTCTTGCCACTGTGTATAAGATATAAAATAATAAAAGTTTGCTGTTATCTGGTTTAATTACTAGTATAATTGGTTGTGGTTGCAATGAACTTGCTGTTTCATGTGACCATTATTTTGTTTTCACTGTGCACCATCGCAGATATCTTTCGCTTTTTAATTTGATGGAACATACGGTGGATTTTGATTAGACTTGTGGTTGTATCACTGAACCTTTTCCTAAATCTATATCAAGCAAACATGGGCCACACTATCAGAAAGGGTTTTCATTTTAATATCTATTCCATTATTATTAAATAGTTTAATTTCTCACTAATGACATTCATATCAAATAAATTAAATAACGAAATAAAACTATTTAACTTCCCACAGGTGTGTGAATATTCGGGCTTTTATAGCTTTTGTATGTTTATATACTTTATTATATTTTTATTAATTAGCTTTCCCTATTACTAAGTTTCATGGAAGAATATATCAAATTTAAAATAAACTCCTTTTTACCTTAATAAGTTTTGAAGTGAAATTTATAAATAAATTCTTATATACATAAAATTTATTAATAAATATTTAACTAAGTTCATTATTTACTATCAAATACATGGATCAATTGGCATAAAATATATTATTTTAATTTAATCAATAATCTCAAATGTGAATTTTAAATATAAATATGCAGTTATATTAAAATATTTAGAGAAAAATAAAATCGTTCACCGGAATCTTCTCTAACTCAGAACTTTTGATGAAAAATACACGCAATGTACATAAAAAAAAAATCAAACTATTATTCAAACACACCGAGAAAGTTGACATGCATGCTCTAAATTCAAAGCAAACATGCATATAACTGAAAATCCGTGCATTACCAGGCTATTATTGTTCATGAATTCTTGAATAGCATGCTATATACACTCTCTTGAACTTTTTGTATATTGGTATGCTATTCTTGTCTTGTGAAAGACATCTTAGTTCCTGTCTGTCAGTAAACTTTGATCATAGATCTTCTACAATGCTCAATCATTAGAGTATCTACTTCTTAAGTAACAAGTCCCATTTAATTACTAAATATATATGGACAATATACAGCCAAGGTACTAGCTTTTGCAGTAGCTGACGCAGACCCTGTCTTTGTTCTCAACCTTGCATTTTCAGTGCTAGTGTGCTACACATGGTTTTGTTGGCCATTGCACTGACCAGCCTTAGTTTCTTCTTGTGATCAGAATTTATAATTAAAGTGCTCATGAAATCACATAGATTTATTCTCACCGTACTGGTAATTATTAATTTTTGGCAGCCAAAACATAAAGTGGGTATTATAGTAGGATGACTCAAAATGTGTTTTAATTATGTGAGTAAATACTAATAGTATTGAGAATATAAAAGATTTTTATATTATCATAACATAAGATTTTAAATGGAAAGCATCAAAGAAAAGTGAGGTATCATAAATAAGAATATTAAGATGGATCTTTCGTCATTCAAGAAAATATAAAATATGGATGATGTTATATATAAGAGAACAATGATATAATATATATTGAAAAAAATGAAAAAAATCGTTTTTAGATGATTTAGACATATACAAATAAGGTCACAAGAGACATTGATTAGAAGAATGAATAATATGATTTTTAGTCTGAAAAACAGGAGAAGAAGGAGATAAAAAATGACATGAGAGGAAATCATCAAGGAAGACCTTAGACTCAATAATATATTTCAAACTTTGATTTTTAACCGTATAATATTTTGTTGTTGTTGGTTATGTAAAGTAAATGTTAATTTTTAAGATAATTGACTTTTAATCATATCAATTATAATTTTTATTTGGTTAAGAATGTAAACGTTCTTTATACGGTTAATACTTAAAATTAAATTCTTAATTACTGTACTATTTTCCTCAGGAACATGTGTTCCTCAAAAATCAGGGGGAGGGGGGATTAATTGCTGAATAGTTTCAGGATAAGCATGATTTGGGAAGCACTTTTAGGTGATGTTTTCCTGCACAAGCATTAATATTGTCAATTTAAAACGTGGGCAAGCACTTCTGTGACCTTTGATAATGCATTTCAGACGCACAGTATAATTCCATATCCACCTTCATCGGTTAATATCGTTTTCCATGAGTGTCACAATCCAACAAAATTGACACTTAAGCACCCATTTCAAAAGCATATAATTATATGCTACACAGGTGGCTTAAAGCCTACCAATTAGGATCTTTCACCTTATTCTGTGAAGATTGACATCATGCTATCCGAATTATAATGCATTTATGCATGAATGCAGCCTAAATAATAATGAGACACATACAAAATATGTGAATATTCGAATTGGTACCCCTGAGGGTTTTCTTGTGTTATTTTTACTTGCACTAGCAATGGCCTAAATGTTCGTAAATGCAAGTCATCCACTATGCAAATAATTTAATGTGCCAGAGCCAAATTGGAAAAAATAAATAAAGAGCATTAGCAATGACAAATACTGTAGATCCTGGGCATGGAGCATATTTATTTAAATTTCTTTCTTATGGCCAATAGCACATATGAACCAAAGTGGATTAGATGAAAGTTGCAATTAGTCATCAATTTGCCTAACCTGGGCGTGTCATGCTTGGATACTTCATTCTGTCCTCACTACCCAAAAAATCTAGAGATGCCTCACCATAGTTATATGATGACTAGTTTAATTTCTCACCTTTGGCATATCATTCTTGTACGGTTAAATGTTTTTAGAAGAACAAAATAAAAAGTAAATTGAATTAATTTTTTCTATAAACTAAAATTAACTTATATATTATAGATTAAAAAAAACAACTTATACAATTTTTTATTAAGGTAATATAACTCAATTGATTGATCCGGATGTATGAGTTATTATAAACCGTCTTATACTTGTCTTTAATTTTTATGGATGAAAAAACTTATACTTCTCTTATAATAAGTGTTTATGAGCATCAAAAACAAGAACCTCTCAGGAGGTGCATTTCTTACTGGCAATGAACCTATGGGATTTGGTTGAACCAGAGTTAAGTGTTTTTTTCTGCCTGGTTGTTCAACAAGAAAAGTAAAGCAATATATAGGGTGGGAATTGAAGCAGAAAAGTTGAGTACAAGCAGACGAGTTATACTGGTAAAATCAGACGTCCAAAACATTTCAAGAATTGCTACTTTTAAATGCTTAATTGACTAATATAGAAGAACCTTCATATCTTTCCATAACTTGGTCGCCTAGCAATCATCAAAGGTCATTCAAATTTAGAATCAAACCTTGGGAAATGCATGAATATGCATAATATAAACAAAGTGCCAAAAGCACTATCAATCTGGAATCCACTGAACAAAAAGTAAAAAAGAGAAGGTTTAAAATTCCATTTAGTTATGGGAAGAGAGATAAGTTGTTAGGAGTTGGTCATTTTCAGTTAGTGGCCTATTCTACTTTTCCAACTAGACAGTGTCTTAGTGCTTAAGTCACATTCTTTAAATATTGGCAACTACGAAAAGAAAGTCTTCTAGTTTTGTGGTTCAGTTCATATTACTACACAAGTAACACAACCATACTGATTGGCTTCTAAGATCCTTTTTTTTTATGTCAAGGACATTATGTAGCATATTCTGTCTATTAATAAGAAAAAAAAGATTGAATCACTTACTTGTCTCTGCAAACATTCTTGACATGTTTGTCCCTTTGTCTTTAGATCATGCTAATGCTACATTTTTATGTAAAACCATTCCACTCAGTTTTGAAGCATCAAGGATATTCTTTGGTTTTGGCTAGAAAAGTAACATATGCATGATAAGAATACGAATATGCAGGAGAATAAACTTGAGATATCCTTGCTTAATGACTAGAAATTGCTAAATATAATTGGCAAATTTAATTAGTGCTTTTATCACCAAAGCATATAAAAGATTGATTAATGGAACTATTATGACAATACATGTTCTTGGTTTTAAATACTTTGAATTACCTTTTGACAGGTGTTGTTAACATCGTTTGAACAAAAAGAAATGAAGTGATAAACACTATCCTGCAGTACGTACAGATCCATTTTATGGTGTACACGTTTTGGTGGATTTAGGTTAACATCTGCTATTTATTTACTAGGGAAGTTCGACAGTCCATTAATTGACAACACGCAAGTTATTTAATGCTTCAATCAGCAAGTATATTAGTATATGCATGCATGAGGTGTTTCATTTCTTTTCAAGTCTTTTGCATCTAATTTTGTTAATTAACTCTTAGGAAGATGACTAATACTAATCTTGAATTTGAATATGAGATTCTTGTATGAAAAAACACTTTTATAAGGAAAATCTACTTTAGTAGATGACTGTATTTCGAAAGATCATTCCCTCACTTATAAAACACAGAATATATTTTTTTTCCTTAAAAACTTAGCATATTTAAAATGATTTTTTTTAATTTTTTTTTCTTGACAAAAAGTTTAACACATTTTTTTAAAACAATTTTTAATGCTAATCCAAATACACATTATTATTGAACTTATTTTCAACAATATGCCAACATTATCATCCATTTATCTATTAGCGCCGAAAACCAACAACTAGACCATTTAAATTTAATAGTACAAAAAATTGGACGTGTAAAAAAATCGTTATAAAACCAATTGAACTAATTTAAAACCGGATATAACCAAAATTTGAATTGGTAAATGGTTTGTTGGATTTTTTTTTTGTTTTTTAATTTAAAAATTCAATATTATGATAATTAATGTAATTCTAATTTAATATTATAATGACTGATAATTATATTAGTTACATGAATTTATTTTCTAATTATAATTATTAATAAATATCATTTTGTGTTGTTGAACTAAAATGTAATGATATACATTATATTCTTTTCATTTTTAATTTTGAATGTTATGTCTTATAAGTTATGAATTATAATATTTCTGAGTGAAGTTTAATTTTTAATATTATAAAATTATCAATATTGTTGTCTTTAATTTGTTTAACGTTACTTTTTTAAAAGGCATTTGTTTAACATTAGTTATATTATATTTAAAATTAAAATTTCATAATTCAATTATAATTAGATCATTAAAAGAAAAAACTGACAGATGGCAGTGATCATACAAAGTTCCTAGCTAGCAATTTTACCCTAAAAAGTAAAATAAAATAAATCCCCACATGCACACAATCTTTGAACCATTGGTACTAACCCACAATGCCACATAATGGTTTGATATGACTCAGTAAATTGTAACCAGGTGACATCAAATCTTTCATTTAGTCAATTAGATTTCAATAATTCATCCATGAAGCAATACCACAAAGGAAAAAAGGTGACACATAAAGAATCAAGGGAAATTTCCCAAAATTATAGTCATTTTCCTTGTGGCTTCAGACCAGTTTCAAAATTTTGACTTCTGTATGAGAGACACAGTGAGGGCAAACAGGTAATTACACACTAACTGTCTCCTCGTAGTATTTTGTGTCGGATACTATCTGGTATATTCTTTTCAGTTGGTTCAATAGTCATACTATTTATATGTAACAAAAAGTCTCCATTTGTTACACTAACACTACAACTTCCAATCTTCTCCACGAAGCCTTCTTAGCATTCTACAGAGAGAAAAGTGACACTCTACAATGGTTCCAAAGCTTAATGGTGACGTGGATGATGGTGGAACTGGGCGTGAAACTAAGCCTATCTGAACAATACCCTCCTCTTCCTTCTTCTATTAAGGTTGAAGTTCTTAGATAAGAAGAAGAAGAGAGCATAAGACGGCCTTTTGAAGCTGAAAGCAAATTTTGTGAAGTAGCATATATACTTTCAATTTGTTTAGTTCTTCTGGGTGGAGTTCCTTCATTTGGTGTTGTAGTCATGTAGGTTTCTTGGTTCTATAGCTTTTATAGCTTTTTATGGATCCAACCATCTCAAATGTGCAGATGGTACTTTCCCTTTCTCTTCTAATTTACCTTGTTTCATTTATCTCAGCTTTGATTTCCTTGTTTATTGAATTTTCGTTGAGTTCCTTCATATGGTGTTTATAATCATGGAGGTTTCTTGAGGTTAATAGATTATAACTTTCTATTGTGAACTCATTCTGATGTGCTGGATTCAATAAAGTAGATTTCTACATAACATAATTACGATAGATGCTATTTCATATGAATTCCTAGATTAAATAAAAAGGAATGTTTTAGGGATTATTCTTCCAGCTAAAGCAATAAAGCTGTATTAGATTTGACAGTAGCACTAGAGATGGTGAGAATTGATTTTTTTTTTTTTTTTTTTTTTATCATGAAATTTGAGGTGAGTTGTGTGAAATGGTTTTTCCTTACAAAGTTGGATTTTCTAACCTATCAAGATACACGGAATTAAAGAGATTGTTGATTTGTTGATTCTAATTTTCTTTTAGTTTTGAATGTCAAAACTCGGGTACGCCTTTAGATTCTATTTCTTTGTTGTGCAACTTAAACATATTTATTTATTGAAAGCAGTTCTCTAGTTTAATCTTAATCTCAGTTTTTCCTCCTGAACTATGATGCTACAAAATAAAATAGTCAGCATAATTATCTGCAATCTCATTCTTTTGTTATTTTCATTTTCTTTTCATATTGTAAAAGGTTAGAGGAAGCACTCAGTAGTCATGTTATTGCAGGTTCAAAAGAAATGATATGATAACAGAAGCCTATCTCCTTTGTTACCAGATTGACCTGATAGAGTGTTAGACTTATTTGTAGAGGCAGATCTCCTTTGGCAGTGTAACCCTCAATACTGGAACAGGAAGCTTCATCTATTTCAGATATCTATTTATGATTGAAGATTCAGCTGTACTGGGCAAATCTTCTTTGGCAAAAGTTACTTAATTTTCCTTTGTTTGGATACTTGGATTCCAAGTAGTAAAAATATATGAACAACATTCTTTGCCTTCTTAAAATATTACCATTCAGAGATAATTTCTCTAGGAACTCCACCCTCTCTTGGGGGGAAAATCTCCTTTGGCATCATTTGGTTATCTTGGTCTGTTTCCTCCAATAGCTAGAATTTTTTCTTTCTGTAAACCACCAAAAAAAAAAAATCATCTGATAGTTGTTGATACTTGACATTTTGTTGTTTTAAACCTCTCTTAAGGGTTTGTTTCTGTGAAATTCCAATTCAAGTTGGGCATATCTCCTTTGGCATTTTGGAGTCCTTGATTGATTCCTATAACCTATTGGGCAAAAACAGACCAAGATTGGGTCCTATTATACTGGGAAAATCTTCTTTGGCATCAGATCTCCAGTTTCTTTTGGAGACACTATCCATGACAAAAAGCAGTATCAATCAGAAATATTTTGTATTACCCACAATTATCCATTGAAATCAATATTGGAGTAAATTTTGTGATCACTATATACACATTGGGATTTGATTCTTCAATTTGCTTGACAAGGTAAGGATCTTCTTGAATCCCTATTTACTACTATTGTTCATTTATGGATATATTAAAAAAAATTGCACAGTTTTAAAATATCCATATCAACAATTCTAAATAATAAAATTGGATTACTAATTTGTTTAGTTTTCAGCATAGATCTCACTCAAAGGAAAAATAAATAAATTATAGGATTAGAATGTACATCTGAATTAACAGTTAGTGTCCTTTCTTCTCAGGATACCATTGAGGGTGCAGAATAATTCTGATTCTTTCTATTCCAAAATCTGGTAAGAATTCCGGTACACGGACTAACAGCTTTTTTTCTTCCATATTTCTATGCTATCATGTTAATTCCTTGTATTTATAATAGTTTAGTTGATGTTACTATCAATATTATGACAGGCATATAATTGATGGATCCTATCATTAGTGATTCAGACTGGGAAACTTCCAGTAACAGCAACAGCAGTGAGGATCAAGAGGAAATTGATTTTCTATACAGTGGAAAAGCTCAGAGCATATTATCAAGTTTGGAGGAAAGCATCGGAAGGATCGATGATTTTCTTTCATTTGAGAGAGTATTTGTCCATGGAGATGTGGTCTGCTCCTTGTCAGACCCATCTGGACAAATGGGGAGGGTCACAAGTGTGGATTTGTTTGTAGATTTGGAAAGTGTTAAAGGAAAAGTATTAAAAGAATTGAACTCAAAGAAACTTTTGAGGATTCGCTCCATTTCAGAAGGTGATTATGTAATTAAGGGGCCATGGCTTGGTCGAGTTCAAAGGGTGGTGGACAAAGTGGCTGTATTGTTTGATGATGGAGCTAAATGTGATATCACTGCCTTGGAAAGAGAGAAGCTTTTACCACTGACTGGTAATTTTCCTGAAGATTCGCAGTTTCCTTACTATCCAGGGCAGAGAGTAAAGGTTAAGTCCTCCAGTGCTTCTAAATCAACTAGATGGCTATGTGACACTTGGAGAGACAATCATGATGAAGGAACTGTTTGTGCTGTGGAAGCAGGCTTGGTGTATGTTAATTGGATTTCTCATGTTCTTGTGGGTTGCAATTTAAATGTGAGTGCTCCCAAATGCTGGCAAGATTCTAAAAACTTGACTGTGTTATCTTGTTTCTCACATGCAAACTGGCAGCTTGGTGATTGGTGCATGCTCTCGGTTGCAGACCAAAAGGAACAGATTACTCAACAAGCACCTATAGGTGATCTTACTATGGAGCATTGTGTGTCAAGAGGGTGTAAGAGAAGTAACCTTAACTCTTACATTGGTGAGTTGTTTATAATTGGGAAGATAAAGACCAAAGTTGATGTTGTGTGGCAAAATGGTGAATACACTTTGGGATTGGATCCAGAGAATTTACTTCCAGTGAATGTTATAAACAATCATGAATTTTGGCCTCATCAGTTTGTGCTGGAAAAAGGTGCTTCTGATGATCCTCTTAAAACTAGCAGCCAAAGATGGGGTGTTGTCCAATGTGTGGATGCAAAGGAGTGTACTGTAAAGGTACAATGGAAAACTGTTTCCATATCTGACCCGGATAATTTGACTGTAGACAAATTGGAGGAAACTGTGAGTGCCTATGAACTTGTAGAGCACCCAGATTACTCCTGCTTTTTTGGTGATATTATGTTTAAGGCGGCTCAAAAACAGCTTGGTAACCAAGCTGATAAAGAACAAGCAAAATCAGTGACCGACTTTAATGCAGAGGCTGTTCCTAAAAATGGGAACCAAATGAGTTATCTGGATGAGTTCCCTGATAATTATTTCATGTCCTGCATTGGCAGTGTTACTGGTTTCAAAGATGGTGATGTGGAGGTGACATGGGCAACTGGTTTCACAACCAAGGTATGATGGCAATGTGAACTCGAGAAATTTATGCTTCACATATCTCATTTATCCAGATGAACAGTTTGACAGATAACTATTGGTCCTATGTAGATATTTACTACTGTGTGTGGCTGTGTGTTTCAGAGTTGAAACCTTGGTTGATTACTAGTTGCTAGCTTATGTAGTTGACACTTGACATTGGTTTAGGATGGGTTTTTCTACTATTTTTTTTGAATATAATAGAAAGTTCTTCCATTCGTAGTCAAAATATGGATATGATGGCAATGGTAAAATAACTTACAACAACTGAACTTGGACTATGTATTGAATATTTAATGATCTTTTTATAGTTTTCCCAGAATAGAATATTTACCAATAATTCTTTTACTTTTTATAGTTTTCCCAAAATTATTTCTGATTTTCTATTGTTATGTACACATTTTGTAGCTTTTCATCTACTGGAAGTAATGTATGAATGATTTTTGTTTAACTCAACAGGTTGCACCTTATGAAATTTTCCGCATTGAGAAACATGAAGTTTCAACTGTAACCCCAACTCCTTTTGAGACAAATGTTGAAGAGTTCACTCATGAGATGATTGAACACAGGACTCTACCTTCTGACCAGAAGGGAAAGGTGAGGGCCACTTTTTTTCTTTTTTTCATGTGGTTTATGTCTGTGTTCATCCAAGTGTTATGTTTATGCTTGTGCATTACTAGCATTTCTTGAATGAATTATCTGATTGGATTCATTTGAAACACAGAAGTCACAGCATGGAAATTATAGTGAAAAGTCAGGTAGTTAATATAGAAACAGGAAAAAATAAAGAAAACGGAAAACGGGCAAATGCCAACTTATATTCTTTTTTAGTTTTACCAACAAGTTTAATTTGGAAATTATAGACGCCAGTTATCATCCTAAATTAAATTTTTCAATAATTAATTATTGACTAGGAGTTTACCAATGCAACTGTCTAATTATAGACTGATATATCACATTTGTATGATCAGGACTTGTTAAATGGTGATGGTACTAGAGAGAATTGTGAAAAGAATCTTGGGGAATGTAGTTCCTTTTCCCTTCCTCGAGCTGCCTTTGAACTTTTCTCCAGCATTAAAGCCAGCATATTCCAAACTTTTAGTGGAACTCTAATTTCAGGAGCAGTTTCCTCAGTACCTACATTTGAAAAGAAGAATGGATATGATTATCTAGATAAGAAAGATTTGGAAACTTCTGACCTCTTTACGGAACAACATCCAACGGCTGAGTTGCAATATACTGAAGACAAAACTTCATATCCTGAAAATATTAAGATTCGTGAGAAGAATGATTTTCCATTTTCTTTAGACAGCAACAGTTCAAACCAGTTCAAGCAGTTTGATGTAATAGAAAATTGCCCTGACCACCATTTTTTTGTTGAGGGAAAAGGGTTGTCAACATCGCAGGTTAGAAATTGATCATCAATTACAGTGACATACTATCACATTGATATATTAAGCTAATTGTTTTCTTTCCTTTGTAGGTAAAAAGAAGTTGGGTGAAAAAGGTTCAGCAAGAATGGAGCATCCTCGAGAAAAATCTTCCAGGTACATACTATATCTTGTTTATTTTGAACAACGTTCTTTTATATACAGCACAGTCTTCATTGAATATAATGCTTCTTTAAATAATTTCACATAAACCATGTGTAGATTACTTCATTTTTCTTATGAGAAGGGAAATCTGTAGAAGTACATTGTAAATATTCATAGCAATTTCTGCAAATGCACTTACAATCTTCATTCACCGAAACAGAAACTATTTATGTTCGTGCGTTTGAAGAAAGAATGGATCTCATGCGAGCAGCTATTGTTGGTGCATCTGGAACTCCTTATCATGATGGGCTGTTTTTCTTTGACATATGCTTCCCTCCGGAGTATCCTAATGGACCACCTGTAAGATTTTATATATAGTTTGCAGTGCTTGTTAATTATTTTCATTTGTGATTCATGCATTAACACTTGTTTATAAGGTGATTAAGGTCCTTTCTCTTCATTGAAATGAGAAGTACAGTTTAACCATATGCATTTTGTAGAAATATTTTAGTCTATATTGTGACAGCTTATGTTCAAAGATTTCAAACTCAATACTTATATC
Organism: Glycine tomentella; assembly: GCA_007407185.1. Lineage (NCBI taxonomy): Eukaryota > Viridiplantae > Streptophyta > Magnoliopsida > Fabales > Fabaceae > Glycine > Glycine tomentella. The sequence goes on from PYAF01003075.1 coordinate 511,560, forward strand.
TGAACTAACTCTCATGTTGCCATCATGGTCTTTTGAAATCTCATGCAGATGGTGCACTACAATTCTGGAGGGCTCCGATTAAATCCTAATCTGTACGAGTCAGGAAAAATATGTCTGAGTCTCCTAAACACTTGGACAGGCACAGACACTGAAGTGTGGAACCCTGGAGCCTCCACTATTCTTCAAGTCCTTCTCTCTCTACAGGCACTTGTCCTTAATGAGAAGCCTTATTTCAATGAGGCTGGATATGACCAACAAATTGGCAGAGCTGAGGGAGAGAAAAACTCAGTCAGTTACAATGAAAATGCTTTCCTTGTCACAACCAAATCCATGATGTATCTATTAAGAAAGCCACCAAAGGTAAAATCACTACTTCTATACTTTGGTTTTCCTCCATTGTTACTCTGCATTCAGTGATGATATAGGAAAATTAGACGGCAATTCAAAGCGATATCTCGGATTAGTTATATGTTGACCATTAGTTTAAGTAACAAGTAGTGTACAACATGCCAAGAAGGTGTGTATTGGAACACATACACACACAAGCATAAGAGACTGTTAGATCATAAACTAGATATGGTGCACATTTAAATAAATATATAATTTTGCTGAAAGAGAAGCTTCATTTTAGTGATAAAATTGGTGAATTTGTCAAAGATATTTTCACTATATTGGAGAGGATCAGAACTAGCTGTTGTGTCCGTGATTTCCAATTTTTCATACTTCCTGGCATGACCTTAAGTTTCTGTATGTTTTTAATTTCCACTATTAAATTTATACTTCTAGATTACAGAGAGGCTTCGAGGGTTTGAATACTGTATGTAGCCTTATTCCTAGATTATGGTTCAGAAAGAGGTCCATCTGAATCATTGAATGTAATTATATGGATGGAATTGCTACTGACAAATGATGCCTAATGCAGCATTTTGAAGCACTGGTGGAAGAGCACTTTAGAAAATGCTCCCAACATATACTTCCTGCTTGCAAGGCTTATCTTGAAGGAGCTTCTATTGGATGTGCTTTTGGTAGTGGAAAAACTGAACATGAAAACCAGAAGGGGACATCAACAGGATTTAAAATTATGCTTGCTAAGCTCTTCCCCAAGCTTGTAGAGGCATTTTCTGATAAGGGAATTGATTGCAGTCAGTTTGTTGATCTACAAAAATAACCTTTACTTACTAAGTTGTAAGTATATGCCAAAAATCCCGACCGAGATATCCCAATCTTATGTGTAATATCAATATATTTACATTCTCAGTATATTATCAATTTTAATCTCAGGGTTTTGTACTTTTGTGGTTTGGTACTGTGGCATAGTTGATAGATAAATCAACATAACATGTGCTTGTAGTATGTGTATGTATCACAGCATGGTTTGTAGATGTAAAATATGGAATAAGAAATGCAGCCATTGGAGTGATTTGCTTTATGTGTCTTCTCATCAATTTAATGATGATTTACAGATGTTTTATGACATGTTAAAGAAAAGTTGGAGAATGTAGTGAAGGAATTCTTTGGTAGCTCTTGTTGTAACTTTGAGATACTATTATTTGTTTGAGATCAATATATGAAAGAAGAGAAAAATGAGAAGAAAAACAATTTGATGGTGAATTTAAATGAAACATGTAATAATACATTCTTCTAATTTTATTTACTTGTTGGGAACATGAATTTAAATTTTCAAACATAATGAAGGATTCTAATGCATTGTAATTAGGTTAAATATTTAACTCATGGGAAGTCTACATTCATGAAGGAGATAACAATTTTCAATGGCTATTCGAAAGGTGAGAATCAATTATGAACGTATCAATTACACCACACCAATGTAAAATGATTTTTTTTTGTAAAGAGAAAGATGCACCACTTTGAGTTGAAAGGGATTTTGTGAAGGACAGAAAATTCTAAATAAAATTTATTAGGGACTCAACAAAAATCGGATATATATCAGGAATCTCAAACATATTTAAACATTTTTTGTAACCAAGAAACTTGTATGTTGCGTCATACATAGAGTGTTTTATTAAGACATTTTTGTAAATGTAAATAAGAGACGGCAAAACCTGTAAAATTTGTTTTTTCATTGTTTTCTATGGTGTACTTTGTATTGTGCTTCCATCTCTAGACCTTATTGTGTGTGGTTCAAGGTTTCTCTCCAATAGTTTTTCAAATGAAAAATCATATTTAGTACCAAATATTTTGCTAGAAAGGTGACAAAAAGTAGTTTACATCACTTGCATGTAAATTGTGTTTTATCTCTCTCAAGTATGGTCACACAGGATTCTTTTTGTAAATTTTGAATTCTTCATATTTTGTTTGAAACTATTCCTTTTTTCTTTACAGGGTTTGAAACTATTCCTATTAAATAGTATTCTTTTCTTTTACTATCTTTAGTCATAAAAATAATAATCAGATTTCACGCAGGTTTAAATCCCATCACCAATAATCTGAACAAGAACACGAGCCTTCTCTAAAATGATGGAAACGAAGCTTATCCCGAACAATTATCTCTCTATTCATTACAGCAGAGATGAACTTAATTGCTGAATGACAGTCTTCACATATCCTAAGGTTCTTGGCAATCCTGAGAGTCACTCCATCGCCAGTTTTCATCAGCCCAAATGCCAATGCAAGCTTCTCACTGTGGTATCTGAGGGCATACTCCCTTTCTTCCTCTTCCAACTCGTGCATTGCGGACTCCGGCACGGGTGCATAGCCTACATCCTTGCACCTCCATATCAACTCATCCAAGTAACAATAAATCTCATTAGTCTCAGGGTGAGACTTGTCACCCATGCTAAAAAGATAACTTCTATTGTCAACATCTATGGTGCTATAACCCACTTGCTTCTTAAGGCCTCTTTGGATCATCACATTCCTAACCGATTCCACTCTATCCATCCTCCCCGCCAATGCATACATGTTAGAAAGTAACACATAATGGCTAGGATTCTCTGGCTCTGCATTGATGAGATTCTCAGCAACCTCCACCCCAAGATCAAACTTCTTATGCATCTTGCAAGCTCCAAGCATCGCAGTCCAAACGGCCGGAACAAGCTCATCAGAATTAAGCCCTTTAACAAACTGATATGCCTCATTGAGCAACCCACCTCGCCCGAACATATCAACCATGCAAACATGGTGCTCCACTCCTGGAACTACACCATACTCTTGCTTCATGCTTGCAAAAACTGAACGCCCTTCGTCTATTAGCCCTGCATGCGCACATGCAGATAACACGGCAACAAAAGTGACACTGTTAGGCACCACTCCACGTGCCTTCATTCGTTGAAAAACCTCCATTGCCTCGACACCATAGCCATGCATCCCGTACCCGGATATCATAGCCGTCCACAAAACAACATTCCCTTTGATCATCGAATAAAAAACCGCACGTGCTCTTCCCACATCCCCGCACCGCGAAAACATGTTCACCAACGAGGTAGCAAGAACCACGTTCATTGTAATTCCACTCCCAACGATGCAGTCATGCAGCCAACACCCAAAGTCAAGCGACCCCAGTTGAGAGCAAGCGGATAACACCGAAACTAAAGTCGCGGAATCCGGCTCGACCCTAGACTCACGCATCTTGTTAAAAACTTCCACAGCCTCATTGGCAAGCCCGTTCTGCTCGTACCCCGAAATCATGGAGTTCCAAGCAACGATACTTCTATGAGGCATTTCATCGAACACCTTCCGTGCAACACGAGGGGTGCACGATTTCGCGTAAAACGTGATTAATGCGGCTTGGACGAAGGAATCTGAGGCATACCCAGAAACGAAAACGTGGGAATGAACGACCGTGCCGATACAGAGGAGGGAAAGATCGGCGCAGGCCTTGATGACGGAGGTGAAGGTGTAAGTGGAAGGAACGATGCGAGAGTGGAGCATGCGACGGTAGAAGAGAACGGCGTCGACGGAAAAACCGAATTTTGAAGAGGCTTTGATGAGGGAATTGAAGAGGAAAGAATCTGGGTCGGAAACGGAGCGGAAGAGGCGGCGAGTGTAGGAGATGGAACCCGCGGCGCACGATAGCGTGAGGAGTTTCGTCAGCAGAGCGCGGCTCCGGTGACAAGCCGTCACCACCAGGTGAGCGTGGGCTTGTTGGAGGCGTCTCAGGTGTGGGCCTGCACTTACCACTGCTTCGTATTCTGCAGATTTTATTTTCCTTTCTTTTCCGTCCATCGACTCGTCGGAACGGAGTTGTTTCAGATTAACCAATGATATCAAATTTGAATCGTCAGTATGAGTATGTAATTGGTTACAGGTATCCTCCACCAGAGAAATTTCTTTTCAAGTTTGAGCAAAGTAGAACTACTATCAATGACAAAACTTTTCATCCATCCCACTATTTAACAAAACTGCATATAACTGTACTCAAAATCTCTATTACACCAATTGATTCCCGTGTTCATTAAATAATATTATTCTGAACAGCATGTAATTCTGCTTATTGAGTAAAATTATTATAAAAGGATTTTTTTTTCTTTTTAAGTATTTATTACATTTACCTTCTTAGAATTTAAACTCAATACTAAAACAGTAGAATTCAAACTCGAACCCTTTAAGCAATTCTCGGGTTCGAGTCTGAGACCGAAAGATATATTGTTTTCAATTAATCATTATAATTTCCTTTGTTAAATTTTCTCACCACACATATATATATATATATATATATATATTCTCAATTTAAAGCAGTCAAATCTTTGTTGAAAGGTTTGGCGTTGAGTTTTAATTAAATAAGGTAGAAACATTGTTTAATAAAAGCAAATCCGTTGGTTGTTAATGAACACATATATGTGAGCAGTTCTAAAATCAAGAAGGCTATTACCAGGGAGCGGTGTATTAATATTGATATCTATCTATTAAATATGAATTAATAAATCAGTACAAGTGGGGTGAAGGGACTAACTAGAACTAGAAGATGCTATATATGAAAAAGCGTAGTAGATCAAAAGTCAAAAACATTTGAGTGGTGAATGGTGATGAGGATGTATTGTGTTTCTAGTTTTACAGATAGAGAGGGTTCTGAGCAGAGTAAAGAGAACAAAAAATAAGTATAAAGTATATTATAGCTGCAGCGAAACCAGCAACAAGAGCTCCAGTGACATGGTCACAAAATTTAGGAACTTGTCCACAAATTGGTAACCAACCAGCATGATTGTTTCCTTTCTTTCCAACGTGAGCTATTGCCAGTGCTGTTGACACGCTTGAAGTGAGTAGCATTGCTACCACCTGAAAAAAGTTAGTACTAGTTATTTTTGAAAAGACACAAAAAGGTTCAATATTACAGAAGGGGTTGCTGATATATGATAGTAATATTACCACATCAAGGATCAGAACCAAACGCCCAAGTGAAGTTTGGGAACATGTGAAGAGGAGAATTAGGCTGTATCCACATGCTATGGCTTCTGCTACCACAAAGTACCTATATATATATATATATACATCAAATATTCAGAAAACATGTGGGGAATAATAAGCTAATGGAAGTCAAATTGTAATGATCATGTGTGTGTTTGGATTACAATTGAAAAAATGGGAGTTTCGGTGAGTTCAACTTTGTAGACTTTAGTTAAAAGTAACTTTATTTAAGTTTGGAACTTTCTATGTTTAACAGAAAAGCAAGAAAGGAGTTATTTTGGATCCAATCTCAGTTTAGATGAAGGTCACGTTTAATTCAACTGTAAAAATGATTTGTCAAACATGTAAATACAACTTTCTATGAGTAGTGAACCTCGGTTTATTTGGATGGCCAAACATCGAACCAAACACAAATAATAACTACTGATAATCCACTAGGATAAGCCTAATGCATATGTGAGATATTTGAGTAGTTTGGCAGTGAGGATTATTAACATGTTCTCTTTGGAAAAAGGAGAAGAATGGGAGGGGAGAGAGGATCTCACTTGAATGCTGGCTCGTTGCTATATTTGGCAGTGAAGGTTAGGTTGAAGACCTCAGTAGATTCGTGGCTAGTCACCATAACAATCACTGCTGCTATAGTTGCTCCAATGGCAACGAACCTCAGAAAAAGTGTGAGGAGTCTCTTGGTCTTGGTCATGGAGGACACTGCCTTGAAATTGATTATTGTCGAGTTGATCACAAGAGAAATGGTTACATAGTACAAAAGTTGAACACAATAAGCAGTGCATATATATATATATATATATATATATATGTATGTATGTGTGTGTGTGTGTGTGTGTTATAGCTAGAGAGAGAAGTATTAGGTGGCCAATATATGGTTTCATTTAGTGGCCCTCTAAAGTGCAGCAAAAATTAAAACTGATTGTTTACCTAAGACATGTATTCAGACCAAGTTGATTATGATAGCTGAGACATTTGTCAGCCAGTGAAATAACTAGGTCACTAACTATGAACCTAGAAACTAGAAAGTAAGGGTGTGTTATTTTGTATGGAACAAGGTATCTACGAAGTATTTTTTTTTTAAATAAGAATGTGATTATTTTTTATTTAATTCAAAGTATGTTAAGTAAATAAATTATTGACATAAAAACTAAAGATATGGTACCTATTTAATATTTAATTTAAAATATATTACGAATTTACCTTACTAAAATATATATCTTACTAAAATTAAAAATTTATATCTTACTAAAATAAGAATTTTCTTGCATTTCTATCTACCATACTAAATTCTCTCAGGAAAAAAGAAAAACTATCATGCTAAATTGGACAGGAACTTAAGAAACAGGACTAGGAGGTTGGATCAGCTACCTACCTCATTGAATTTCGAGGTTGTTTCCTGTTATTGTACAGGCATATTTATTACTTCCATTTATTTTGCTACTATCGTCTACTCCTTTTCATTCTTTTTTACTCAATATTTTAGTATTATTATTTTAATTGTCGTTTCACAATATTACTAAATAATATTTCTTTTCCTTTATTTCTGACGTAATATTTATTTTCTAATTCCACACTTGGTACGTAAATCTTTTCTAGCTAATTCCACAATCAGTACTTAGTAGTTAACTAGCATTTTAATTTCTACATATATATATATAACCTATTTTTTTATACTTTATGTACAACTATATAAAAATAATATAAATAAAATTATTTTATAACGTTTTGTAATAAATCAAATTAGGCTGTGTACTTTATTTGCGATACTAACATATGCTGACTAACATGACATGCAAAAAATAGAAGCAATTGACAAAGTATTAAAGGTAAAGTTTAAACTCTTGTGGGCATGCTCACCAACCACGAAGCTACAAGTAACAAAACAAGACAAAGAGGAAAAAAACTAGGAAGAAGTTAGATAGAAAAGACAAACATTGTACCTTATAATGTGAAATTTACTAAAATAAGAGGAAGAAAAAGAAATCTTAAACCTTCACTAAACAATTTAAACAACAAAGATAAGTGTTGTTTGAAACAAGCTTCAATTGGGAAAGTAAGAAGCACGAGGGAGAGAATGAGATTGAACAAAAAAGCTAGAATTCTAGAAGATTTAAAATTGAAAGTAAGTGATACACATAAACCACATATAAAGGGTATAGTCAAGTAATAAATCATTTGGCTATGTGAAATCGCATTTTAAGTGGTATAAAAACGGATTATGGGAAAATGTGGAATTTAGAGATCAATTATAGAAAAGGTATTAAAAAGACAATGGACCAAAAGGTTTAGGCCCAAACAAAAGTAAAAAAAAAAAATGCAAAATTGAGTGTTGACACGCTTGGCACGTGCCCGGGCGTGCCAGCCTCTGTCACTGTGTGAATGGTGCGCATCAGTGTTGGGCACAAGCGTGCATGGCTGGGAACACGTGTGCCAGCCTTTAGATGCCAAGTTTTGCCTTTTAAATCTCCCATGAGATCTCCAAACTTATTTATAGGTGTAGGTACAGGTTTGGAATATCGTTCAAGACACATATATAACATTCTCTATCACTAATTAGATCATGAATTTTATATGGGTTTAAATACATTTTTCCCATTTAATTTAGTATTTTTTAATATATTATTATTATGTTAGTATACATACTTATTTGGGTGTAACTGCATGTTTGGAATAACATTCAAGAAATACATACAATAGCACATTCACATCAAAAGATGTCAATTGACATAAAAGTAACTTTGAGTTATTTCAAGTTGATGCGTGTTTATTCTATTTGGACGTAGAACTAAACGTACGGCTAATCAATTCAATAATCATGATCAATCAAAATTAAATTGACAAAAAATGTGTAAACTTGGTAATTGGCCTCAATCCGTATGTAATTCGTCAAAAACATATACCACTTTAGAAATTTGATACTATTTGTTATGTTGCATAATTCAGTAAGTTTATATTATGTAATTGAGCAATTTATAGCAATTTATCCCGAATAATGTATTTTTTATATACATGTTTTTCCTTTCTTTTATACCATACAAAACTCTATAACTTTTGTAATTTCATTACACTTGCACTTCGTTTATTATTAGTAATGTTAATTCCATTTATTTTTTAGATGACATGATAGACATGTGATTTTTACTAAAATTTTAATTCTTAAATTATTCTTACCTTCTTCCTTCGTTTAAAATCTCTATCTTTAGGATATCATTCTTGAATCTTTAAGAGTTATTGTTGTTGTTGAGTGCGGTGAAATTAGTGTTAATTTGTTTTTGTGGATTAATGTTCATGACGTTGACTTTCTTTTTCATTTTTTATGATGTTCAATTATTCTATTACATTTTTTTTACATTCCAACAAGTGAGGGGAAAGAGGGATAAAGTGTAATTTTTATAAAACAGAGGAAAAACACCTGTATTATTTCTAAAAGGTAGGGGGTAAATATGTAATATATTTAAAATCTCAGGAGTTACATGTGTAACATTACGAAAACTTCAAGAAATACATATATAATAGCTTTAAATGTGCAGCGAACAGGAATACGCCTGGTATCACCGCTGAGGGGGAACAAGAGGCAAAGGAGAAATGTGTGGTGAACGGGAATGCATCTAGCACCACCACGGAGGCAAAGAAAAATGTGAAGAAGAAACCACCACTACGGATGCATAGAGAAGGAATGCGCGACTTCACCTTTGATTGCGTGGAGAAGACGATCTATCAGAATAACACAAGACAAAAAAAATTTTGGACCACTTAAAAATCACAAACAATTTTGGGGTTTCCTAAAAACAAATTAAAATTTAATGTATATATCTTTTAATTTTCAAACGGCAACTCAACACCGTTATAGTATGAGTGCTAATGTAATAATTTTAAAAGAAGAGGAAACATGTGTAAATAGAGTAAACATCATAAAAGTCTATGTAATTTCATAATTATAACTTTTAAAACTATTTACTATTTTTCTTTTATTTTATTATAATTTTCTATTTCCCTTTTTTATTTTTTGGCTAAAATGCAATTTTCATTCCTTATTTTTCTAAATATGTGATTTTAGTCCTCCTATTTTTTAATTGAAACATTTTATCCTCTGCTTTTAAAAATTCATGATTTTAGCTCCCTATTTTTTTAATTGACATTCCATCCCATACTTTTAAAAAATTACAATTTTAATTCCTTTTGTCAATTTCAGAGTTGGAAACTGTGCACTTTTTTTAATTCTTTTTAATAAATTAAGTTTGTTAACAATTAAATAATTTTTAAAAAGTATTTGTCATATGCATAATAAATAAATAATTATCGGTCAATGTTTAAAATTGACCATGATGATTAAAATTAATTTTTTAAAATGAGAAATAAAATATTCCAATTAAAAAATAAGAGAATAAAATTATAAAATTTTAAAAAATATAAAATGAAATATTTCAATTAAAAAATATAATTTTTTAAAAATAGGAACACAAAAATTACATTTTAACCTTTTTTTCATGGTTTTTTTATTGTTAATAGAACTTAGCCTAATCAACCTAAATATGATAAGCTTAATCCAATTCGGCAATTCCTATGCAAATTACCAAATCAATTTGCATTGGTAATATCCGTCAATTTGCATCTAAATAGTATTTGATAAACTCGTAAATAAAAGTGAAGTGTGTGGGAAAGGGGATGGTTGTAGAACTTAGCAGCGAAGCGGGAAGATGCAAAGTCAACCAACAGTGAAAGAAGAAGACGATGAAGGCCCATCTCCGGGATGGCAAACTCTCCTCACTCAGCCACCGCCACCGCCACGTCCTTCCGGTCAGTTAACACTTTTCTTTTCAAAACCATTCATTCACTATTTCCATTACTTTTCTTTTATCTTCTTCACTCACACTAATCGTCCCCTCTGTTACTTGTTTTGCTTTCATCTGTTTCAAACTTCAATATTCAAGCATACCCACTTGGCTTTTTTGTTGAAATTTCTAAACGTTTTTTTTTAATTATTCACGCGTAATCAGCTACTGCACAATTAAGCAGATTAAATTAAACGTCTTTGTCTTCTGAACTATTGAAATTTAAAATATGCCATCCATTTCATTTTTGGCCTCTAAGTGAATCTGATCATAGGAATATGTATATCATATTCTATCGCGGGACAATGTAGCACGAGTGTTATTGAGTTAGGTTTTACTTTTTCTCAATCTAGTAGTCTCGTGATTTGGGTTAATTTATTTCTAATTGGATTTTTTTGAATGAGGAATAACAGATGCAGAAAGGGCTTTGAATGCAATGTTGCAATTTTTGTAACTTGAAGTCAGTGAAAGGGTTAAAGGAAATGTTTGTTTGTTGCTGGATTGTATTTGAGATATCCCTGAAAGAGTCCTTTTTTTGTTTTGTTTCTGATAACCTGGCACCCATTGTATGAAATTGGGTATTAACTTGATCACTCTGACTGGCAAGCTGTGTGAACAGGTTGGGCTCAAATGGTTTGCGGTTCTTGTCGGCACCTACTTTCATATCCAAGAGGTGCCAAACATGTCAAATGTTCATGCTGTCAGACTGTCAACATTGTATTAGAAGGTTACTTATCTTTCTGTGTGCTGTGTCTCTAGATTGCATTTCAAGATTGGTTTTGTGCATTTGATTGATTAAGGGCATGTTTGGATAAACAATTCAATTAAGTGTTTATTTCACAAAAGCTTATCACATGAGAATGAGATGAAAGCTTATGTCATAAGTGCTTGATTCAGTAAGCTTATTTCATAAGTTCTATTGTGAAGTTTTTTGAAGTAAGTTAAAGAGCTAGGAGGGTCATAAATAACTTTCATAATCTTAACCATACACCTTCAATTTTCTACTTAAGTGCTTATATGATCAGATAAACCTGGTAGAAGCTCTTTTAAACACCCACTTTCACGAGCAATTTTATCTTTTAGTGTGGTAAGCTATTTGTATCAATAACCCATTCCTTTATTACAGCTGATCAGATTGGGCAAGTTAAGTGTGGCAGTTGTGCGGTATTGCTAATGTACCCATATGGTGCTTCACAAGTTCGATGTTCCTCATGCCGATTTGTGACAGAAATTGGGGTAGTTAACTGTTTATGTATTTAGTACTTTGTTTGAAAAATATATTCTTCTAAATTTTTGAGATAGGATTTGGTTTTCCAGATATATCATGAAATTACTATAGAATATTAGTCATATGTCAATTGTTCACTATACATGACCCATAAAGTTTTGTCAAAAAAATAAATAAATATCTCCTTCAACATTTAATAAAAGATAGAATATACTATTACAAAGACTATAGTATCTACATATTGTAGTTGACTTAATGGATGAAGGATTGTGTGTACAAGTTCTATTCGAAATGCTGTTGATGATTGGTTTATTTAGAAATGGCAAACACTGGAGAACATGAATTCAACAGCAAAAAATAAAAGACACCCAAATGCTAACAGGCTGAAAAAACCTAGTGTTTTCTATGTCATTATAATGGCATTACTATTCACTCTAAATAGAACTACTCATTTGAATCCTTTAGGACCCAATTGGTGGCTAAGATAAGCTATGATAGGATAAGAGAGTTGGAGAAAATTTAAATAGGACAGCATCCTAATACACTCTTATCCTATGCATACATAGTATTATGCTATCTTTATCCTGTATTTGTGGTGAGATAGTGGTAGGATAAGATATAAATTATATATAGATTATTGTTGAGATCCCACATCAATTACCAAATGAACCCTTAAGGTTTATGCTATCCAAGTTAAAGAGAACTTGACTGTTTTGCCTTTTTAAGCGGTTTTATTATTCAATCATTCTTTAGGCTCAATGTTATGTGCTTATTTAAGGGGAGTTTATTCTTTCTTAGTTAGACCCGGTTCTTTTAATTCATTTCAATTCTAAGTCTCCCTAAATGCTATAGAATTTGTTGCCTAAAACAACTAAGATTTTCATTTAAACGATAATTTCACTCATGGGTTTTGTGCAGGCACACAACAAGCGGCCTTCATGGTCTGTAGTCTGTACAACAAAGGAAACCATTTCCTCCAAAAACTGGTTGTTAGTGGCCTGTCAATTGGCCTAATAGATGGATCATCCTTGTATATCAAACAAAATTAGGTATGAGGATTCATGTATCAATTTCAAAATTGCTTTGTTATTGAGATGCAGATCTATAAGGAATTATTTATTAATGTAAAGTTTTGGATGTAATTTCACCATAATTTTTTAGATAAAGTTTCACTTGAGAGTCTTCAATTCCTGCTTGGACCCTTCTATTTCATACGCATCCATTGGAATACCATCGTCATATATAATTGAAGATCTGAAATGTAAAAAGAATGATAATTGGAAGCTTGTCTTTTCTTTTTAAATTGGAAAATTACGTGAAAATTGTCCTAAATTGCAATTTATCAAAAATAATTTTAAGATTAATTATCCTTATAAATAGAAGTGAAAGCAAGAGACAGGCTTCAGTTACTTAAATATGGCATTTTCCCCCTGTTTTTAGTTACACTAAATGGACTAGGATTATTTAATCAGAATCAGCAACCATGGTAGCCAGTAAAGATGGAGTAACAGCTTCAACAATGCGACAAACTCAGAACAATGTATCTTAATATAAGCAAATATTGCACCGAATTTGTGTTGCAAGGATTATATTTTTAACAACTGATTATAATAAGAGAATGAAGTGGAACTATGTAAAGATAGTTGATCTCGAGTTTATCTATGATTGCAATTTCCAGTGAAATGAACAGAATCAGTGTTTGCGACTGCATCAAAAGATCTCTGTATTGCAGTCTTAATCATCGGGTGGGAAATCCTCGTCCGAGGCATTTCCCAAGAATGAACCAAGAGTTTTCCTTAGAATGCTGAAAGTTTTGTCATCCTGTGTGAGAAAATATAATCAATAAAAAATGCTTATGTCCAGGTGAATATATGAATCCAAGAGAGACGGGGACAGAATGCAACTGAAAATGTAGATCCAACTGCTTAATTTACCTTTTTCTTCTTTTTCAATGAGTCTTCCAGTTGGGCAATTTTATTATTGCAGGCTTTTTCTTGTTCAGATATCATAACTCTTTCCTTCTTCCCTAAAATCGTAAAGTTTTATAGAAAATAAAATTATTGAAATCAGATTGCAGTTTTACATATATTCACAAAGACATTAAATGGCTAGCTTACTCAGTTGTTCATATCTCACAAATAGCTTTTCCTTTTCCTCTTCAAATTTGGAGATAATACCTATCAATTGGCAGAAGTAGTTAGCATCTAATCAGCAAAGATATATCACTTAAAACAGATGAATTACCACCATTACTAAATATTTCCAAAGTAACACTTTATTTCAAAGGAATTACCCCACTATAGTATATATTTCAATTTTCAGAAACTGTCAAAAGAATCATCAATCATAATAAGATAACACTCATGAAGCTAAGCAGTCCACCGATGACAATGTTACAGGGAGTATACCTTTCAGGACCTGCTGAGAACTAGCTTTCTCTTTGCAAAAATTCTCATGAAGTGCTTGAAACTTAGCAGTTTCATTCTTCAATGAACTTTCATACTGCATGCTTGCAGTCACAATAAATATTAAACCAGTTTGAACAACACGCAAATTCCTTCCTAATTATGACTCGGTTATCAATATCATAAATAAAAAATAATTCTCTACAAACCTCTTTGGAACTCTTTGAAAGTGCCTTAGCAAAGCTTTGCCTGACATTGCAAGAACAATACACTCTTAAATAGAAACAGTGGAAACAAAATATAAACTACATGCAGTTTTAACTTCAAATTTACCTGTCCTTCTCAATTTTTGACCTCAATCCCTCGATCATAGACTTAACCTCAGAACCCACACTATCACAAGCAAAAAGCACCAATCACTAAAAACACTGATTATGCAAACAACAAATAAGAAAATACAACGGTGATTGTAATCGTATCAAATTCTATAGTTCCATTGGTTAAAAAGATCATTTCAATTGAAGTCAATTTTATGATGGATGTTTCTGGAAAATTTACAAGTCTAAGAAGCATGTTTTTGAATCACAATTCACAATTCACCGAAAAGAAGATCTAAACGGAAACAGAAGTAAAACAACAATTAAAAATCAGAATCAAAATCGCTAAATCCTATTACTCGTTCAAATCGTTCCAGGCGCAACCTTCGAAGTTCAAACTACAGTAAAACAAACGGTTTCAGGTATGATCCAAACGCAACCGTTTCAGGTACCTGGAAATTGTCTCTTCGTTCTTCTTCTGACCGTCTTTCTGAGCCTTGTCTCTGATCAGGTGCAGTGCCGACACGATTCCTTTGATGTCACTGCAGATTCGCACAATATAAGAAACTGTAAGAACGATTCCGAAAAAAATAAACGAAAAAGCAAAAGCGGCGAATACGAACTCTGAGAGATCGAAATCCAAATCGAGATCGAAGTTATCTGGGGCTGATCGCTTGTTCTTGTCAGATTTTGCATGTTCGGATTCGGATGCTCGCTTCCTTGACGCAGATTTGGTTGCAGACATTGCGAACGCTTCGTAGCTGTGAAGAGTGAAGAGTGAAGACACGATTTCTGAGTTGTGAGTAAGAGAAACTCAAGCGTTGATGTTTCCGCGTTTGCGCGCGCTCGAATGGTTTTGCTCCCAAATTTCAAAAGTTCCACGTCGACATTCTCTGTAACGGTGTTTAAAAGCAAAATTATGAATTTATCACAAATCAAAAAGAAATTTTAAATAAATAAAATGACAATTTAAAGAATTTGATTAGAATATAGCCTTAAATCCACTTTTGATTTCTATGATTTTATGATTGTAAAATTTTAATATCTTAAAATTCTATTACAATTTTCATCTTTCTCATTTTTAAAATTTAATAATTTTGTTTATGGTTAGTTTGTTGTCAATTTTTTAACAAAAAATACTAACATAGTATTTAGTATTTAAGTGATTACCTAACATAGATATTTAGTTGATCTATGACGTGATGGATGATACATATGCATAGATGAGATTAGTATGTGCTGACATGACACACTAGTATTTTATCGACGCATTATCAATATCATATCAACATTTGTATTTTAGATTACTCAATCCATAATACATTTGTATGTATTATAGATTATTTTATTTATAATACATAGAAATGTATCATAAATTACTCATTTAAAAAATGTGACTTAGATTAAAATCTAATTATAAACACCTTTTATAAGATTATTATTCTGAGTTTAATATAATTACAAATAATTTTATTGAATGTTTGTATTTTAGCCCTCTAGCTTGTTATATTTGAATTCATTATTCTTTGATTTCTCATGATTAAAAGCCCTTTTTGAAATATCCTCAACAGTTCCTGTAGATTGAGCGCATCGTTCAAGGAAATATAGAATAACAGGAATATTTAAATAGGTTTGATTCTTTATTAGGGAAAAACCAATATACTTTTAATGTCGAATCGGGATCAACTAGGACAGAAATAAAGCATTGGGTCGAACTCTTTTTTGATGTCAAAGTAATAGATAGTTAGTGGTCACATGACTACTTAAAAAGTCATGATTATTTTATTTTTCAATAACTATCATATAGTGAGAAATTTTTGGTTAATGATTACTTTTAGAAAGATACTTTTGGGAGTTGTTTGGTACAAGAATTTTTTTAGTTTTATAGGAATATGTGTATTTTCTATGATTGGTTTGTTTTTAAAAAAATAACATTCTCAATAAACAAAAAAATTTAGGAATTTTTTTTGCTATGTACGTTCCACAATAATAAACAAATTTTGACTAATTATGACTCATCACAAAGAAGATATATAACTACATTTAAATGAGAGATGGGTCACCATAGCTAAGTCAACAGTCTTCTTCCCCAAGTCATCCAAATTAGACAGATCAATCATATATGGAACAATACATTAATAAGACACAACAATAAGATTAACGAATTATTCGTTTGAACTAGTCATTCCCATTATTGACTCACCCTTGCATGGCAGAAGCACAACAACGGCAATGGTGAAACACTGCTGAAGTGCTGATAACTTCTTTTTTGTTTGCCATAAACCCATCAATGTCGATTATAGTTGCAATAAATAACTTCAAGATTGTCACTTGATTGATATATACCAAAATAACTATCAGCATCGAATTTTCAAAAGGCATGCATTTGAAAAAAGAATTCTATGACCCAACGGCTAACTACCTTGGATAGTACTTATAGTTATGTGGTAGACTTCATGATCATTAATTGTGGCATGGATATTATATAGGACCACTTGACCTGCCGTCAAACTATATTTTTCTTCTGAATTAAGGTGTTCTAAATCTAAATTTGAAGAATATTTTCGTTTTCTTTTCTTTAAGGAGCGGAGTGATCCCAATTAGGTTGACACTAATCCTAAAGACCAAGTACTTAGTCGCACCAACTCCAAAGAACATCAAATTAGAATTAGCAAAAAAAGGATAACAATTGGGGGGATTATGGCAAAACTCAATAGGAAAACTAACAAAATCTATAGTTAGGTAAAGAATGTTATTCCTAAGGAACTTGCCCGTCACAAAACTCGGAATCAAGTTCCACCAAAAAGAAGTGTTACGTGAGAACAATGTAAAGCTAACAAGTTTATCTGCATAAGAGTTTCTTCTCAAAATAAAAATGCAGAAAATAAACCTCACATTCTTCTCTTTCAAATTGCCGATTTTGCCCATAACCAATTCAAACTATATATACAGCACCAACATTAATAATGTCCCTTATGCACCACCGCCTATCCTTCACTACTCACTGCATTGCATGCGCCTTCTACAGCGGTCTTATATTCTTCCACTCTAAGCACTTGAGTCGAATTTTTTTAATATTCTGTTGACATTAAAATTTAAGTTGACTTTGTCTTGGGACTTGAGTATGAATTTCACATACTAGAGTGAGAAAATCAAGTTTCAATTCAATTTATACTTTCATCAAAGTTTTCTTTAATTACCTTCCCCTATCCTGACAACGTACACTAAGGTTAGGTCATGGTATTATTGTAGCTAGTGATAATGTTTGTCTTCTGATTAGAATTTAGAAAGTAAAACAGAAGTGTCATTTTCACAATGATAACTTTTGTAACACCCTGTATGCATATGGTGTATTAACAATTACTTAATCAGATAAGTGCAGTAATTAATTTTAATTAAAACCTGCGGAAGCGATAATAAAACTGTATTTCTTGATTCATTATGTATGGTACGCATCATCACTCATGCATAAACATCAGCCAACCTCATTGATCCAAAACAAAATAAAACAACGACAGATACATCAATATCTCTACAGATATATCAGGAGAAGACCACTAGTATACACATATATAAATCATCAAGACACTCACAGTGTCTATACAAAAGAATAGGCATACACCGCCCTGATCTTACAGATCACATCCTCACACGAGGGCATACAATTCATATAAAGTCCATATACATAACAAAATCCAAAACATGTGTGCACACACACACATCTTCCCTCACAGGGGTACAAAATATATCAAAACAAAAATCAAAGGAGCCTCCATGCTCTCACAGTGCTGCCATGCAGCTGCACAGGAACTGTCTCTACTGGGGCCTCCCGCCCTGAGACCTATCATCTCTGTCAGATGAATCACCTACAAAAACATAATCCCTACACGGGGTGAGATATACATCTCAGTAAGCTCAGGGCTCTTGGAGGCTTCTCCTCCTCCCTGGCTCACTTCCATAACACACGTCATCAAAGGCATCCCAATCAATGGCCTCCCGGTCCTCATAACAATACATAGTCAATCATCTGACTCTAATGTATATTTGCGGAACTACGCCGCCAAAGATGCATCATCATCAGCATCAGGATTCTCAAGTCCACAGTGTGAGGCCGGAACTCACACCCGTGCCATCCCATCGGGAGCTACCCCTTTACGTATGGATGCACGTATATGACACCTCCGAGAATAAGCTTCAACCGCGACGGGACCACCTATCTCTTGGTCTTAAGGGATCATCATCACCCTTTACGTGAGCAAACCAAACTAGGAGGTGTCCTCTTCTCCTAGGGAGGTCCATATCTATCTAACTGACCAGAAGATCTATTCAACAGGTAACCATACATACAAAGCATAGAAGCATGCATACATATCATTTTGAGAAAGCAACAACCAATTCAATGCATGCATCATGAATGCAATCATCACTCCCTCGGAGTATGGTGGAACACAGACAGTGGGAAAGATTCCCCAAGAGCGAAGAACTTACCTGGCAAAACCGTGCTTTGCAGTTCAACCCCTGAACGGTGGTCTACGCCACTGACACCCTCGGTGTCACGTCCTATACAAGGCATACAAGCATAAATCAATCACCAAACCAACCATACAAGGCATAAGCACACAACAATGGTCCTCAACCGTTACAAATGAAAGGAACATCATTCCTTTCCAAAACCTCTAGTCATCTATCTTAAGGTTATCAGAGCTAACCAATACGCTAGACAACTCATAGACCCTCAACAGTCTATCTCAGCCTAACCAAGGCATTAGAGTCTCCCCAAGACTCGGTATAAGCCAAAACAAAGAGCTCAAAGCTCTATACAGGCCAATATTCAAGAATCTACAATATGGCTTGAACGGTTTCTTTCACACAATATAGCCGTTCATATAGCCTCCCAAGTACATATAGAGCAAGTATTAAGGCTCATGCATGTCCTACAATCATCAATTAACCAACAAACTAACTATACATGCATTTCTCAGAGCCAAGAACCAAAGTCCATGAAACTAACATATCAAAGCTAATCTTTCATCACAACAACCTCCTAAACATACTTTTCTAAAGGACCCAAGCCTAATTCCAACTCTAGCTCAAAAGGGTCACTATTCATCCCAAAGACAAATTCACAAATCAAATGGTAAAACTCGAGTTTCTTACCTCTAAGATGACAAGGAAGGCTAATGAACCACCTCCCCAAGTTTGGGTGTCCGAGAATCGCCTTCTTTTTCCGCCGAACTCGAATTTTGTGAAGTCCTCTAGAGAAAGGGATCTCTCCGTTTGAAGGTTTTTAGGGAAGAGTGATGAAGGATTCTAGCTCATAGGGTGATTCCCTACAAGTTTCATGTTTGAAGGGATGTTTTGGTCAAGAATGAAGGTGGTATGAAGCTTCAAAGCTCTCCAATGGCAGAAAATGGCTGGAGGAAGAAGATGAAGGCTTTTGGCCCTCAGAAATCGCAAAATGGGCCTTTTATACTTGTCCTGACCGAGTTCCCGCGCTGATAGGCACTATCGGCGCCACATTCCAGAGAAAATAGGCTTCCTGGAGCACTTCTAGCGCCACTTTGGCACTACTAGTGCCAACTTTCAGTGCATCTGGCGCTAGTGGCGCCACTCTGGCATTAATGGTGCCAAATTCCAGTGAAAAATGACTTTCTGCAGCAAATTTCACGCTATCAACGCCACTCTCACACTACCAGCTTGAATCTCACGCTACTAGCTTGAGATTTTTTTTTTTTTGGGAAAAAAAGGTTATTATAATTTTTACCCTCGCATTAGATTAATTTGCAATGTAAAATAGGTTGGGTTTTGCTTGTAAACTACGCTTGCAACCTACTAGCATATCTTTCATGCTCATTCAACTCCACGCATTAGTTTTCGTGGTTTAATCTATTTTATTTTGAAAAATACGATACGGTACGAGACGAATTACAAGAAACTTATGTTTTAATTACTTTTGATGTAATTTCCGTCAAACTTTTCCTTTTTTTATATCCTTTAATTTATATATTTCAACAATTATTTGTAGCCACACATTACTGATATTTGGTAGCTAGCCACGTTTTTTGTATGAAATCTGTACAGTGATATTTGGTACGATGTAGCATTGCTCTTGAACAACAAAACTTATCATCACTTATGAGTCAATATAGATCTTGCTATAGAAAAATGACAGGTACGCTATTATTGTTTGTTGTCTTTGTTTGTTTTTTTCCCCTTTAGCATCTAAGATGGTTCATGGTTACTTTTGCGTTACCAAAGAGCGCGAAGAGAGAGTCTTTAATAATAATAATAATAATAATAATAATAATAATAATAATAGAAGACACATATTCTTAATCAGAGATAATAATATTAATTGATTTTCTTTCATATATTTAACACACTTATATATACTTATTTATTAAAAAAACATATATATATATATTTAAAATTTAAATTCGAAATTACTGGTTAGGTTAAGCTCAAATAATTTTACGTTAGTTAATCAATATTTTTTAATTGTAGTCCTTATTTGTTTTGATGTTAACCAATTAATTCTCATAAAACTAAAAAAATGCTTTAACATAAATATATAAAGAAGATTAATTTCGACAGATATCTCAATTATTCAACAGAGTCACAAAATAAAGTTAAACGACTAAAAGGAAAAGGATATCCTAGGTGATGGGACATGTGGTTGTTTACACAGAAGTGACAGAACATACACTGCATTGCATTATTTCCTTTGGCACTTTTGCAGCATGGAAGTTTGCTTGGTCAAAAATTCAAAATTAGGGAGGGTGATAAAGTGAATACAACATGGGTATCATAGTAGTATTACATTAGCATATATAACCATGTTTTCTTAAACACACACTCTCTTTAAAACAATATTTGTTTAAAAAAATCCCTCGACTTAATTCTTCAACAAATGAGAGTGTGTTTAAAAATACTTTAAAATCACGTTGAACAGAATTATGTACATTTTTATGCAAAAATAACAAAGCAATATGGGAGTTGCTTTTGTGTTACGTTCTCTTTAACACAAACATAACACATTCTTAATCTTTATCCAATAAATTAATATTCTAAATTTATTAAATAAATAAATAAAGTGAATATAATTTATAAGTGTGTTTATTCTTAAACCCAAATTGTTATAGTTGGGTAAGATTATTATGGATAATAAAATTCTCTCCAAATATTTAACACATTTACATATCTAAAATTTAAATTCGAGACTTTTGATTAAGTTGGAACAATCTTATTAATTCACGCTTTTGATAGTCTCAAGCTATTCTAGAAAGTATTACTCAAAATAAAATAAATCTTCATGAAAAATACTCTTGATAATATTTTAAGGCTATGACAAATAACTAACCCCAGTATAATTCACACACACACAAAACTAACCCCCAATAAATTAAAAATTACGCTAATATCATAAATTACTTTTAAAAAAAATTATTCATGGTAAAGTTCATTTAACTTGTACACCATCATACACATGAATCAAATAAAATAATAGCAATTGATGAGAGTATAAGGTTGAGTATTTTCTGTGGAATTACTATAGAAAAATCAGAAGAGTGCTGCTCTTAGACGGTTTTTGAGGGATTTGTTCTCTTTATATATGAATAATTCACCTCCCCTAAATTCATAGTCATAAGATATAGGCTTTTGGCTTTAATTTCAAATTCAGATAGAGCCTTTTAGCATTTGTTCTTGTGCAATGTGCAATGTGCAATGTGCAGTGTAAGTTTGATTGTTAATTTAGAAGTTACATGAGGTTGATAGAGAGAATCAAACAAGCTAGAGGTTCCATCTATATGGGGCTGCGCTAGCTGAATAATGTCAGAGATGATGAGGCGAAATTGGACTTGACGTTACAACGTTGTGATTGTTGTTTGATAAGGAAATTAGTGGACCAAATTAATGCCAAAGGGTTTTTTTTTTTTTTTTTTTTACACTATTTGGAAATAGTTTTTTTTTTTTATTCAAGAGAATATAGTCATAATAAATATTACCATTTCTTAATTTAAAATTGTAATATTATTTACTATTTTTATTTTTTATAATTTTTTAAATTAAAGACCTAAAATCTTTTACAACTTTAATATTTTTTCAACATATGACTTAGAAATCATAAAATGAAATCGTAATATTTTTTACAATTTCTAATTCCTTTTTTTTCTTATTTTTTTATTTATCATACGACTTTAAAGTTACATGATATTTTTTTAAGTCATTATTTTTTTCTATGACTTTTGTTTTTTAATTATTAATTTTTTTCATATTTTTTTAAAAAATTGTAATTTTTTAATTTAAATATTTACGAATAAATGTATTTTTACTTTTTTAGTTTGATTTAAATTTGTTTATATATTTTTATTTAATATTTTCTATATTTTTAATATTGTTTTATTTAATATATATTTTAATTTTTTATATAATTTTATCTAATATTATTGAGGTATTTGGTATATTTAATTTTGACTATATTATTCTATTTAATATTTTTTATTTTTTATACTAATGTTAAGATTTTTATTTGAAAAGACTTAAATTTAAATTTAAATAAAATTATTAAATTATTTTGTTTTCAATATTAACTTTTAATATATCAAATGATATTTAATTATTATGTTCATTATTTTTTCAATTATTATTAAGGAAATTAAAAATTTGGTATAGTAATATTAATTAATTGATTTTAATATTATCAACAAATTATTACTTAGTAATAGAAGTAGTTGTTAAATTAATAAAAATAACATTTGTAATTAATATAAAATGAACAATACATATTAAATAAAAGCATAAAACTATAAATAATATTAGTCGTCCACTTCTTTGTTCCGACGATTATGTCCTTCGGTTCTACACAATGAACATTTTTTAGGCCTATTTGGAATTGGTTTGTTCATCTCATTATGTATATAAGTAGTGATTAACCTTCCCGATGTCTCTCTTCGTTTTGAAGGATCAGACATAAAATATGGACACAAATATTGAGGCCATTGATCTTCCCTTTTAAGGGAATGAAAGTGATGTTGATAAATTTTGTAAATATTTTTCAACTTATATACAAGGTCAACAAAGTCATCATAATTTAAATTGCAAGAAGCACAAGTTGCAATTGCATGTGAGTAAGGAATTCAAATGACCTGAAATTGTCCACAATCACACGACCATTCATCCACTTTAACAGTGCATGTCATTGCTCATCGCCCAAATCTTGCATTTGCAATTTCCTGAATCTCAAACTCTCTTGTTTCTCGAACCTACATCCAAACATAATGTGAGATTGTAATGTGTCGATTTTCTTACATCATGACAGATACATTTTCAGAGTACCTATGTTCTGCCTCTATCATAGTCATGATTTTCATGCATTAGCAACAAATGAGTCATTTATTTTATTAAATATTTCATTGACTAAGGCAATAATAGGCAATATTTTGACTCTTTTCAAAACAGAATTCATACATTCAGCAAGGTTGGTAGTCATATGGTTATACTGTTTTCCTTCATCATATGTCTGAGTCCATTTAGACTTGGGAATTTGGTCAAACCAATCTACTGCTTGTGAAAACTCTGATCGCATTGCGAGCAACTTTGTCTCAAATTACAGTTTCCTCAACTCATATCCTATGGCAAAAGACCAAACATTAAGTATTTAGTATGGTGAACACTTAATAATGCAAGAATTTGATTCATGAAATGTTTAAAGCTTACCAATATTGATAACTTGTTTTTTTAAGTCAACATTTTAAAACTATTTGTTAAAATTTGATGCGATGTGAAGAATGCAATAGACAAAAGATATATTCGGTCCAATCCACCCAACTCGTTCTGATGGCAAAATTGCTAGCAAATCGGTTCCCCTGTCTGATATAATACACAAATTTTGTTGAGGTGTAACATATCTCCTTAAATAATGTAAGAACCACATCCAAGCTTTTTTGCTCTCTCAACAATTACAAAAGCAAGTAGAAAAATGTTTCTACTACCATCTTGTCCAATGGCAGTCAACAAAGTACCACAATATCTTTCAATTAAAAATGTCTCATCTACTTGCACAGTTGGCTTGAAATATTTAAAGCCTTCAATGCATGGCTTAAAAGTCCAAAATACACGATTAAGAATCACCTTAGAAGACCCATAGATACATGACTCTTCTGCTGAAGAAGTATAAGAAGGACTTGAATTTCCTCTTGCACAAAAGTGGTCTTGGCCAATGAGCCAAATAAACATTCACACCAATTCAGTCAGACTGATACACGTCATATTTGATAGACTACATATGAATGAGGTTCATTTATTAATCTTCATGTTAAGTATTTGTTTGTGTTTCCTATTGGTTAAAAAATATGTAACAATAACAATAAATGTCTTACAGTTCTTGTGGACACCTTATGAAACATCCCAAATAAGGCCATTAATTAATAATGTTGAGGTATCTATGATTTCTCGTGCAAAAATACCTCTCATATGTTTTGTAATTATGGAATGACATACAGTAGACAAGCTCATGAGACAATTTGGAATACGACAAAACATTCTAAATGACCCACCAAACCTATACCAACTCTACGATATAGATATGAGAAGGAGAACAGATATTTTTTGGCCTTACCAACATCGTCAATGCATTAATAAATGGAATCATTAGAATGATTATATTGATCAGGGTGAAATGGACCATGACATTTTGCATGAAATTTCGGAATACATGCAATGGTATATACGTCGAACTAGACGATATATATCGCGTGAGGGGACAGTATCTTCTGAAATTGTAACTTTATTTTATAATTTTGATCAATTATTGTTATTACTGTTCATTATATATTTCTAACTTCATAAATCTTAATTTATAGTACTATCCTGGTCATCACTACCATGAATCACATGCTGAACCTAATGTATCTTTAGTTCATGTTTTTGGATAATGCCCCAACATCATCAATCACATGGTTCGTCTATTTATCAATCAATGGGCTTCTTTGGATACATGCCTCAATGATGTGAACAAAGTTCACAACCATTTGGGTTCTCATCATATATGTATCAACACTCATTTCAATTTCTTTTAACCTCAAATGTTTTTGAAGGACTCTAACAAAGTACCTTTGGTTTCCTAATTAGTACCTCTTTCAATACTCGGTCTGCATATAACCCACCACCATCGACCTCTTGTTATCGTTCATCATTACCTACTCAAATGCATGGCATGGGTCACGAAGATAAGTAGGAAGATGATGATAACAACAATACCAACAATGATGATGATGATGGTCATTGTGGTGATCATGCTCCTCAATAACAACAAATAATTACACATGATCATCCTATAACAAGAAGAGGAAGAAGTCATAAAACAAGAGAATAACAACCGTCAACAAATCCAGCGCAACAAGATGAGATCTCTACACAACTCTAAAAGAACTCATTGTGGGATATCATCGCACTTTTAATATTTTTGTTAAAGGACTATGTAATGCATTTTAATTTTTTCCATTTAAATATAACTCTTTTCATTATTCCGTTGATAATATTAAAATAATTATTAAAATAAAATTACTTAATATTACTATACCAAATTTTTAATTTCCTTAATAATAATTGAAAAAATAATGAACATAATCTAAAATAATTAAATGTTATTTGATATATTAAAATCAAAATACTTTAATATTTTCATACAAATTTAAGTCTTTTCAAACAAAAATCTTAACATTAGTATAAAAAATAATTAAAAAATATTGAATAAAATAATATAGTCAAAATTAAATATACCAAATACCTTAAAACCATGTAATAAATATAAAAATTATTAAATAAAATAATATTAAAATATAGAAAATATTAAATAAAACATATAAAATATATTCAAAATATTAAATCAAACTAAAAAATTAAAAATATATTTATTTGTAAATATTTAAATTAAAAATTATAACTTTTTAAAAAATATAAGAAGTAAAAAATTAAAAAATTAAAAAAAAACAGAAGACGTAGAAGAAATAACGACTTTAAAGAAAAAATCATATAACTTTAAAGTCATATGATAAAAAAAGAAATTACGACTTCAAAGTCGTAAGGAGTTTAAAAAAAGTAAACTAAGTTGTAGAAAATATTACGACTTCAGTTTACGACTTTTAAGTCGTATGTTTAAAAAGCATTATATTAAAGATTTTATAACTTCAGTTTAAAAAATGAAAATCGTGAACAGTGTTTCGATTTTAAACTCAACAGTCGTAACATGTATTACGACTTATCCTTTTTTAGGTAAAAATTTAAAAACTATCCCTAAATGATAAAAACAAAAAAAAAATACCCCTTAACAGTAGTTTGGCCGAAATTCGTGTGTTGTTGTCATACCAAAGAGAACTAAGAAAATTTATTGAATTTGACTTGAAGGTCCAATTCAGATAACTAGACACATCGACTAAATAAAGAGAATCAACTAAATTATGTAAATGTTAGCATTCAGTACTCAATGGTGTAATTTGATTTCTTTTTAAGGGTCAATATTATTCAAATTAAAATGTATGCATAAATATAATTTTTTTATAATATTAAAACATTTTTTATTCATAACACTCTTCTAGATTTTTCTTTTTTCATTACTTTTATATATATATATATATATATATATCTATGTTTGCTATATATTAAATTAAAAAATCTTGAATTTTTTTGAAAAAAATCCCAAGAAATGTTATGCATTTTTTTATATCAAACAAAATTTGTATGAAAATTTTTTTTTTAATAATTTGAATTTTGGAATATGAATAAACTTTTCTTATTCACATAATGTTAATTATATACTTATATATAATATATACATATATAACTTTAAAATTTTAATATATACCAAATCAAACTATACCAATTAATGATTCACCAATTGGACCATGAACTTAGTATCTCAACCAAAATAATAATAGAACCGAATTTCATAACAAATCATAAGTTACCTACTTACGATGTTGACACTATTTATTTTCCTGTGACTGTGGGTAAAAAAACAAAAACTTTATAAGCAAGCAAGGCTGAAATGAAAGACGCGCTCCATCAATTCTCCATAATAATTATTCATAAAGCCACTGGCCGCTTCTCTTTCCTCTTCTCTCCGCTTTCGCCTACAACCTTCTCTGCACCTGTACGTGGATCCTCCTCTTATCCATTTCCTCTCTTTCTCTTGGTCTTTTAAGATCTCTTATAAAATTTTACATTTAATATTAAAATATTTTTTATCGATAAATATTAATTATTAATTTATTAATATCAAGAATCGAATTTATGTTTTTTTCTTCCTTTTTTTTCTTTAACAATACCTCCATTCTTATATTTTCTTAATATTGAAATGTTGGTTCCTTGCTAATACATGCATGGGAAAAATCAATCTTATGGATTTTCATTTTTCAAGCAGGCTAGCTTCCACTTCCGTCTATTTGCTTTATGCTGATTACGTGCCAATTTTTCTGGATTTGTGAGCAGTTTCACAATTTGTTGGATTTTTTTTATTTTATTTTATTTTATTTATTTATTATTATTGTTGTTTACATGGATCGCAATACGATTTCTCTCGCTGGGTATCTTCAATTCTTCATCAGTACTATACTATTGGGTTTATGAAACGTTGTTTATTATTTAATATGGATGCTGATGATGCGAACGTTTTAGGTTTAGGAATTGATGTTTCACCTAACTCTGGATGCCTATGACTTCATGAGCATGCTTGATTTTATTATTGTTAACTGACAAAAAGTAATTTTTTGCTAACGGATCAATATTATTGTTATTGTATTTATATAGGATTTTTGTTTTTGACAGAGTAGGATATTTTATATTTAAAATTACAAAAGTATATTTGCGAATTCCAATGCATAAAATGGGAAGCAAAAATTTATTGCCTTATAAATAATAGTAATTTTGAGGGTTTCCAACTTTAATCCAAACATACAAATTACAGCATGTATGGGATTTGCTATTATGCTTTTGTATTATTGGGTTTTATTTGGTACTCGGTCATGGATTGAGATTGAGGTGGAGATAACTCATTTTGGATCTGGTTTTATGCCGTTTATTATGGATAATTAATTGCATTAGATTTCGGGAGTGACTAATTCTTAATAATTGAAGTCATATGGTGCTCTGTATGTTCTGTTGGTGTTTGCCTTTTCTTGCTTTATCAGGCAACTGGAATGGTGGACTCTCAATTTATTTATACTTTAATTTAATGTCCTGTTCTTTGTTTCTTCAGTGCTAATTAACGTTCACCTATTTTGAGCTGGATTGGGAATTTGGGGTGGACAGAGAGACAAAAAAGAGAGGAGAATTTTATCAAGTATTTTGATAGAAAAGAAAGAGAGAAATGAAAAGATAATGAAGGTAGAAGTGAGTAGATAATTATAATTTTTTCTTCATTTCTTGTTTCTTTTATGTTGAGTGCAGCTATGAACTTAGACAGTGATAAACTTACAAACATAGAGAGAGATGAAAACAAAAATGAAAAGAGAGAGGAAAAATAATAAATATTATAAGTGATGTAATGAAAAATGAAAAAAAAAATGTAGATAAAAAAGATAAAAGAAAAAGTGAATATATATATATATATATATATATATATTGAATATTTTGTTTTTGTGTCTAAATTGGCAGTGAGATCCAAAAATCACAACGTCTTAATTTATCTTGTTTTACTGCATTTCCAATCAAGCATTATATGAACGTAATGACCCTTGAAATTTCTTTTGATTCTATTTATTAAATTGGTTTGGGGATCAATCGATCTGTTGTGTGCTCAGATCAGTGCTAGACAAGACTGGTAACCAAAAATTCCAAGAAGGGTTCATTAATTCATGGCCTTAGAGGAGGAGCACTGTGTTTCTCAGGAATGGAAAACCATCCCCAGTCCCATGAC
Source organism: Glycine tomentella (assembly GCA_007407185.1). NCBI lineage: Eukaryota > Viridiplantae > Streptophyta > Magnoliopsida > Fabales > Fabaceae > Glycine > Glycine tomentella. The sequence continues at coordinate 540,629 of PYAF01003075.1, forward strand.
AGTGAAAGAAAATTTGGATGGGTGTTTTGATTGCAACATCTGCTTAGATTTTGCACATGAACCAGTGGTCACACTTTGTGGCCACCTATACTGCTGGCCCTGCATCTACAACTGGCTCCATGTCCAAAGTGCTTCTCTTGCACCAAATGAGCACCCACAATGCCCTGTTTGCAAAGATGACATATGCCAGACCACAATGGTTCCTCTGTATGGCCGTGGCCAGGACATAGCTCATAGTGACCATGATGGAAAGGCATCATTCTATAGAGGCAGTTGTATACCACCAAGACCAACTGCTTTGGGTGCTCAATATCTCATTGCAACATCATCTCAAAGTGGTCAACAACTTCCACATCGCAACCCTTATCAAAATCAGCACTTATACCAAGAAGAGGATGCATCATCATCACAAATGCTGAACCCTGGTGTCACCATGGTGGCACCAGGATTCCCCCACCTTGTGTTTGGGATGTTTGGAGAGATGTTTTATACCAGAGTCTTTGGGAACTCGGAAAATTTATACACCTACCCAAATTCTTATCACCTGGGGGAAAGTAATAATAGCCCCAGGTTGAGAAGGCAGGAGATGCAAGCAAACAAATCATTGAACATAATTTCAATTTTTCTGTTTTGTTGCTTCCTTCTGTGTCTTATCGTCTTCTGAGCAAGAAACTGGATTATTATTCTCTATTGCCCTGTTGTATAATTTTAAAGAAACACGGGTGTTAGCTTGAGAATGAGATAGATTGAGCAATTGTATGTAGGGTAAAAGAACTGGTGTTCTTCATCATTTACTACAATATATTTGAGCACGATTTTTCAGATTGCCACTCTTATTGACTATTGAGATGTGGCTTTTTTCCTCGCGTGGGGTTATTAATTTTTGTATTTACCATTTTGGGATTGGTCATATTTTATTTTTCTATTATATATTGCAAGTATATTATATAATTTATATATATATATATATATGTTAGCTTTCTATATAACTGCTTTTTATATAAAATTATTAACGCGGTGTTGCAGCTTAAAAGTCAGAAGGATATTTACGAATTTAAAGTCGTAAATATTTATTCGACTTTAAATGTTTTTTTATAAAAATATAAATTTAAATATAATATTTTACGACTGTAAAGTCGTAATTTTACTGTCGATTTCTAAAGTAATTTTTTTTTAAAAATATTTAATAGAAAAGTCGTAACAACATTTATGACTTTTCTTAAAAAAAAATTGCTAGGTTGAAATCGTAAAAAGTTTTACAATTTACCCTTATTAGTTAATAAAATCTGATCAACCCCAAAACGGTAAATACCAAAATTAATAACCCACGCCAGGAAAAAAGCCTTGAGATGTTGTGTTGTGTTGTACTGGACCCTATTCTATGTCATGCTACAGTTTTAAAAAAACAAACTTGGTACCTGTAAGACCCACTTATGATTACAATTTCACGTGCCTAGTTCAAAATTTTGCGCATTTGTTGCTTGAAGAGAACATATCAATCCGACCAATTAAGATGATTGAACATGGACATAGACAATTGGTCTGTTTAATTTGTAGAAATCAAATGTCCCATGAAAGTTAAGTTGTGGTTGTAGTTTTGTTGTGATCTTTGATATTGCAGTTAAAAATGCAACCACAATTACGGTTGTGTTATAGTCATGGAGACTGGAGACTTTAAAAATTCGTAGTTGCTGTTAAAATTGCAGTTGCAGACGGCTTTCTAAAACTTTGGTCTCATAGATTGAGTTATAAACTTTTCCTTTGAAGATATTAAGGGCTTGGAAGAGGAGGAACAATATTTCAACTCTTACACAATCATAAATGTTTAGTATTCACAAGGTTTATTCATAAGTGGTGAAATTGTTTGGATAAGGTACCTGCAATATAATAGTATGATTAGTATCTTTATAGAATTATAGCATGTTTGCATCCAATCTAAGAAATAAATAAATAAATAAATAATTGCATGGAAAAATATAGATAATTTTTGTAATGAGTTGTCCAGGGTCCCCAATTATAAACCAACAAACGTCACAATGCATGTGGAACTCGAAATGCCCGAGTTCTGCTTTTTGGGGAAAAAGCTACACGACTACAGCTTTTTGATCCGAAGGGAGTTAAAAAATTCAATAATTACCATACGGGATTGTGTATTTTTTATTTATCTTTTATGGTAAGTCATGTCAAGTGATATCATTTCTTAATTAGAAATGGTATCACTTGCAACGATTTTTTATTTTTTAATTTTTTTTAAGTGAAGTTATAAATTTATTTATAATTTTATTGTGATTTTTTTTAACACTCTCAAGTTAATTTATTTTCAAAAGTTAATTCTTATAAATATATTTATGACTTTAAAGTTATATTAGTGGTTTTTTAATTAATTTTTTTATGTATATTTATGATTTGTTTTTTATTTATAAAAACATTAAAAAATTGTAAATGTATTTATAATTTTAAAATTGATGTGTTTTTCATTTTTGTTAATTAATTTTTTATTTATATTTACAAATTGGTTTTTTTATAAAATTTGTTGAAAAGTCATAAATATATTTACTACTCGTATTAGTATAATATTTTTTTTTTGCTTTTTATTTTGGTTAATTAATTTATTATGGTTTTTCGTTTATTTATATATTAGGGGTTATTACCTGCATTTGGTTTAATTTTTGGTTGGTAAGTTATTTTTTTATGGTTTTCATAAATGAGTTACGTACGTAAACCCATTTTTTATTTGATTTATTTCATTATATTTTAGTTTTAATTTTGTATTTGGTTTTGTGAAAATTTGAAAAGTTGTTTCATTTTGTTAATTAAAGATGTAAGTAATATAAATTATTGTAAGTAATATTAATTTTTATACCATTTTATGTTATAATTAATTTTTATTATATTTATTTGTTAATTAATTAATTCAAACCGTAATTTATGTTATATATTAACACAACTTTAAAGTAGTGAATTGAATTAAATATTTCTAAATGTACCCCTTTTTTGATAAGTTACTTAGTCAAAAATTGAAACTTGCTAATTGCATCCTGGTTTTATTACGTATATTTCAATCTTTTCTTTTAAATCTTAAATTTTAATTTTTCCTTTTAAATCTTTAATATCTATTATATCATTTATTTCATCTCTCTCACACGTTTTCTCTTTAATGCATACCTATGTAAGCACGGTGATGATCATATTCCTTAACAATAACAAACACAGGCACATGATTATCCTAGAACAAGAGATGGATGTGATCATCCTACAACAACAAACACATATACGTTATTATAACATAAATTACTAAAATATTTAATAAAATGATATAAAAATACATACAAATTATTAAATCAAATTACAAAAATAAAAATTACTTACATTTTTAAAAAATTACATCCAACAATAAATCTTTACAAATTTCAATTTTAACATTACTACAACAATTTTCAAAATTAATTAGAATATTAAATAAAATTCAAAGTAATTATAAAATAAATTACTAAAACTATGATTACGATGATTTATAAATATATACAAAATATTAAACCAAATTAAAAAAATATTAATAATTAAATAATAAAATTAAACTACTTTTTTTCATTTTTAAAATTAATTACACAAAAAATTAACTCAAAATCATTTGCAATTTTTTAAAAATACAACAAATTAAAATAACAAACAAAAGTAATTAAAAAAATTTCATATATATATGGGTTTACACTCGTAATCCATATATTTATATGAAAAAATTCCAAAAAAAATTAATAACAAAACCAACATTAAATAAACAAATAAAGTTAACCAATTTTTTTAACATATATATGGGTTTACAACTTCAAAGTCATAACCCATATATATAGAGCTACGGTTTTTTTTTAAAAGAAAATTCCAAGTATAAAGTTGTAAATATAAAAATGACTTTAAAGTTGTTTTTATATTTACAACTTTTGAAGGCGCATTTCTAAAAAATAAAAAAAATAAAAGCAATAAAATTTTAAAGTCGTAAAAAAATTTATGACCACTTAAAAAACAAAAAAAAAAAAACTCGTGACAGGTGGTACAACTTCTGATTTAGAAATCATACTACGTAACACAACTTATCCCTAAATGATAAATAAAAGACGCATAACCCCCATATGATAATTATTGATTTTTTTAAACCCCTTATACTAAAAAGCCTGACGAGGATTGTAGCTTGTGAGAAAAAGTTTTTGGGGTGCACTTCATACACCATTAAAATTTCTACTACACCATTAGTGTAATAGTGCATTTGCATATTTACTCTTCAATATTAGGTATATTATTATTTTAAAATCATTTCACTTTCTCCTCCGTTGCTTCAGCTGCGTCACCGATTTCTCCTTCGTTCATTCGTCCTCTCGTTCTTCGACTAACCGTGGTGGTCCGTCTTGACATTGGTTGGTGGCGTGGTGGTGATCTTTTGTGGTTGGTGGCGGCGCTAGTGAGGTAAGTTGTCTGGTTTGGTTTGGTCTGTGATAGGGAGAAGGGGAGACTATACGGATTCGATAATCCGTACACCCCATATGGATTGACCAATCTGTATGGGGTGTTTTTTTTTAAAATACTTTTAAAATAATTACGAACATAATTTTTCAATTATTATCAATATATTGATGATGATATGCTATTGATTCTGGGTGCTTGTTTACATGTGACTTTCAACAACAAAGAACTCTCAAATATAGAGATGTAACAGCCCATCATAAGCTTTTAGGCCTTCAAATCCTTCATGGGATTGGAACTGAAATTAGCATACTAACTTTCTGCATTAAGACTTAAGAGTTCTCTCAACCCATATTTTTACTGTGATACTACCCATGTTGTTGAGATTTGACATCCACTATAGATATGACCAATGTAGTCCTTATAAGGTTTGGACAGTTTTTACCTTTCAAGTTGGTTTCATGGGAGTTGAGTTAAGCCCAAAGCCAGAATTCTAAAATGATATTAGTGTTTATCCCAAAAATGTTAGTGGGTCACCCCGTATTTGTTTAAATTCAATATGTCAAATCCTAAGCGTGAGGAGTGTGTTGAGATCCCACTCCAAATAGAGGCATCACAATGTAGTCGTTATAAGGCTTGAAAAATAGTTACGTAAGAAGCCAATTCTATAGTGTAAATTAGGTTCTAAGCCCAAATTGTAAGACATACTATATCCTAGCCCCCCTGTCACTTTTAATGCTATAAATGTTTGACTATTTCCACTTTTTGGTCCCAATTTTTCTTCCACTTCAAATCTAAATCCAAATGGAAGTAATCACCAACTGATATCTTTTATGAGAAGTAACATCTCAAATGCAGTTCCACTTTGTAGTGCTAATAGTAATAATAATGATGATGTTTGAGAAGCTTTTATTATATTATAATTGTGAATTTCTTATTGAAAGAGTATCTAACATGTAAGCAAATGTTGTACAAATTATGGCTAAGACTAGAGGAATGCGTCGGGCTCCAAAACATTAAAAAGTAATAAAAACTAACATTTTTCAAATATTCTCTCCTCCTCCATTTTTCTTAAATACTTTCTATAGTCTTTTCCTTTCCAACATAAGCACCGACAATTTAAAACCATGCGTGCAAGAAATCATCAAGTAAAGACCTTTCCCACTAAATAAATAAAAACTCCGTACTCCTTTATTAATCTTCACCAACTAATATTCCTTTTCCATTAACAAACGCCACATACATTTTTGCAAGCAAAGTTTTGTTGATTTATTCCCAATAAATTATCAATTTTTTTCAAAATAAACTGATTTCAACCTATACGGATTACCTAATCCAGATGAGTCTTACAGATTGTACAATCCGTAAGATTCTTATGGATTAGGTAATCCGTATAATCCTTACGGATTACCGAATCCGTATCAAACAATGAACCTCCACTTACCTCTGCAGCCTACGACGCCACATCACTCTGCAATGACCACGAGCCAGTCCACTCTGACGAACCTCAACAACCCAACAACCACCAGTGCACAGCCTAACCTCAACAACTCAAACAAAAGCAAAACCAAGAACCAAAAAGCAATAACGTACATGACCTCTGCGACCAACTAAGATAAGGAGGAAGCCAAGGGTATTTTCGGATTATCACATTAAAAATATGGTGTAGTAGAAAAATGAATGGTGTATGAAGTACACCCCAAAGTTTTTTATGTTTAGTTTTAAGCTTTCTGGTGGTTGTGTTGTGATGGTCCATTTGCATTTTGGACTTTGGATGTTTAAGTTCCAATATGTTCACTTCGCTCAGCTGGCAAGGGGACATTTACTAGTAATGCCTTGCACAATTTTTTTCTTCTTTCCATTGGAGTCTTAATTTTTGGATATACAAACGGAGAAAATATCTTATTTACAACCCTCATTTTTTATTATTTCTTTCTTCTTGTCTGATATTTTTTTGTTAGGATTAAAATATAATGAGAAAGTTTTTGGGTTTAAAGAGTACTTATAATATCTCATTTTAAGAAGACAAATTTGAATATGCGACTTGTTTAACTCTTTGATGATAAATAGATAATTTACCTTATTACCTACTCTTTACTATTAATTGGTTGGCCTTCACACTAATTTGAGTCATTGAGCTAAGTTGACTTTTCAGGTATGTTGATCGCATTTTTTGCATTTTTACCATAATCGGAGCTATCTGTTTGATTTTTATATTCATTATTATATATTAGGAAAATAAATCTACAACTTTTGTGAAAAGAAACGTGGGCTAGTTTGGATGTTTAAAATGGGCCTTGAACTCAAATCAAATGTGTAGAGAGCTTGATTAGTGGCACCTCCTTATCGCTAAGTATATTACGTGTTTTCAGTTTTTTTTTTTCTTACAAAAACACCTCTCATGAAAACACTTTTTAATAGGTGAAGACACAAGACAAAAATGCATTTCTATTTTGTGTTGGGTGTGTGCTTTTAATACCAAACGAAAACACATTTTTGTTTTGTTTTATTTAACTATACATAACAAAAACTCATTCCCATTTTATATTCAAAATACATACCCCCAAATGCATAACGAAAATGCATTTTCATCTTGTATTAGTTCCCAATACAAAATCAGAAAAGAGAAAAGTTTATGCTTTTTGGTTAAAAGTTCTAAGGAGCCAAAACAAAATCTTGATATACTCTTTTATACATTTGGCAAAGAATACGAATAATTGCTTTGGGTTGTAGAGGGTCATTCAAAATAAGTTGCATTGGATAAACAAAGGTAAGCAGTGGCTTACTTATTGTCAATGATAAGGTTAAGCATTATTCTTATGGAACATGTTATTTGACAAATGAGTAAAATAATAGATGAATCATCATTTATTTTAAACATCCTATTAATATATATTTTTTCTATCAAATCATAAACTCTATCTTATTTATATGATTTTTCCTCTAAGTGTTGAATAGATTCTTGGGTGTTCATTAACATTTTCCTTAACTAACCCCTCACATTCCATTGGATACGTTGGTTGTCGAGTTTGTTAATAATGATGGTCAATGAGATTTATCACTAATAAGTTATAACCCCTTATATTTTTATTTGTCCCACTGAGAGACACGTTAGGGAATGTTAGATTTGTGTGGCCTTTTAACATTTGATGAAAGATTCTCTATAGGGATGGCTTATAACTTGATCTCCTTTCCTTCCTTGCTTGAGAAACAACCAAAACCTGTGGAAGAGGGTTTAGAAAAACAACCTCCATCTCCACTAAAAGGGTTTCACGTAGGATCTTCCAATGAGGACTTTCTACTAAAATAGCATGGTGCAATTCATACGCATGGCTTTAACTTCCGCTTAGAGATGGACTAAATGTGACACTGACGAGTTTGTCCACGAAAATCACATAAGGGCAAAGGCATTCGTATGTCATGATGGGAAGTGGATCATAGGTTTCAAAGGAGAATATAGATCTAAAATAACTTGATGGCATAACTGTATGGGTGTTCTTTACATGGGAAATGATGCATAAATATCTATTTATTTTAAATATTTTATTAATATTTTTCATCTTTTTCTTTTTTTTTTATATCTTTTTATTACATTATGAATTTTATCATATCTATAATTTTCTCTCTAGATGTTGGACAACATTATGATCATCTAATTATAAATCATCATTTGTATGATATTTAAAATAATTATTATAAAAATTAATAAATTTATCCTATGTAATAAATTATAATTATAATTGAATGAGTAAAATTATTTTACATGATATCTATAACTTTTTTTCTTTCTCAAAATCAATAATAAACTATATTATGATATTTCACAATCCATTATTTGACAAGATAATAATAGATTTGATAACATAATAAGAAATCTCCCAACAATAATAGATTAAATGAATCACTCTATGTTTGATCTCTATATTCTCCTTTTCTTTGAGTGTCTCTTATGTCTCTATACATGCTTAAGATATTATTTTTTTAAAAAATAGTTTTTCACATTCACATTTTTATTGCAAACATACACATAATCATTTCGTAAAATTCTATTCTTTATTTATTTATTGTATGCTGAGGCATCCATCTTTGACATTAAGGAGGGATGAAAGAAACTTCATTGCTTAACTCTTAAGTTTTTTTTTTATGGCCAAGTCAAGAAACAGAGAAATATAGAGGCCATTTTCATTTCACTCTCCGGCGCCATTGCTATTGTGGTTTGATTTGCGTGGAAAAACAAGAATAAAAATGTTCGGGTTATTGTCTTCGTCTTCCTCTGCGTCCAACATGAGAGTGACCAACACGCCCGCCAGCGACCTCGCCCTCACCAACCTCGCCTTCTGTTCCCCCTCCGATCTCCACAATTTCGCCGTCCCCGGCCACAACAACCTCTACCTCGCCGCCGTCGCCGATTCCTTCGTCTTATCTCTCTCATATCCTTCATCGCCTCCTTTTTCCTCTTCAATCTATGTTGCATTTCCTTTTTAATTGAATGAATTATGTTGCTGTAGTAGCGTAGAATTACTTACTTGTTAGTTTGTTCTCATTAATTAATTATATATATGCCAATGCCGAATAGTGGAAATTATTGCGTGGATTGATGATTGATTTTTTGTGGCCTTAACTGAGAGATACTGCTCATGACAACATAGGCAGCGGCCAGATTGCTTTGAATGCCGTTCAACGCCGGTGTGCCAAAGTTTCTTCCGGCGATTCCGTGCAAGTGAGCCGGTTAGTTTGTTTTAATTTGTGTTTTTCTGTATGGTATATTAGTATTGAGTATTGATTTCTCCTTTTTTTTTCTGATTGGCAAAAATGTTAGTTTGTTAGTTTTGTTAGAGAAATGTCGGTTGGGGGATTCGAACCTACGACTTCTCCCCCCTTACATTCTCCCTTTACCGTTTCCCAACCACTGGGCCAACCTTATATCTCCTCCTTTTGTTATTTTCGAATGATTTGATTTGTTTTTCTTTTTGTTGCTTAAGATTTATGCCGCCTGAAGACTTCAACCTCGCACTACTAACTCTTGATTTGGAATTTGTTAAGAAGGGGAGTAAGAGTGAACAGGTATGTTGATTTGAAAAAGTGCTCATTGTGTTGTGTTGTCATCAATTTTGTTGCTCATTATGGTTGTTTGGCATTAAAACTGCTGTTGCTGTTGCTTTGTCTTGTAGATTGATGCTGTTCTACTGGCTAAGCAACTTCGGAAGAGATTTATGAACCAGGTAGGGTCTTTTACTTGGTTAATAGTGGTGGTTTTTTTAGTTATCATTGATTGGTTGTTTTTTGACTATTAACATGCTTGCTGTCTTTTCTGATTATAGCACTAGAGCACACAATGTTGTGTGGTTGCTAGATGTTAATAATACTAACTGCAGAGCTTTATTTCAAAATCTTCTTGTTTAGATTGATCACTGCTGGACAACAGAAAAATAAAATGTTATCTGGTTGGCTATTACTTTTGTTATTATTTGCATAATTATGTGTCGTAACATTTCTATTATCTCACTATTTCCATGACTTATCAAATTATTTTCTAATTCTCAGGAAGCTTAGGAATATTCTTTATCCTGGGTCTCCCTATTAAGCTCTTTCATGTTCATTCCTTTCATTTAATGTACTATATTCCCGATCAATTTTTTAATCGGTATTATTTTATTCAGGTTATGACTGTGGGGCAGAAAGTATTATTTGAGTATCATGGAAATAATTATAGCTTTACTGTCAGTAATGCTGCTGTTGAGGGCCAAGAAAAGTCTAATTCTCTTGAAAGAGGGATGATTTCAAATGATACATACATTGTTTTTGAAACATCACGTGATACTGGAATTAAGGTGAGTTTCCCATTTTGCTTTTGACATCTACCTTGTTTTGGTCAGTTTTTTCTTGATACATTCTGAATGCTTACATAGCTTAACTATCCTTTGATGCTTAACTAGTTCACAAGCCAGTAAAAAAGGTAACAAACCCTTACCTTAAAAAGTGAATCACATCGATGGAACAAAAATTTCAAATACTCTGCATTTAAATTACTTACACTAAGCTAATTACATACCTTAAATTCTAACCTTGAGTAAATATCAAGATCTTGGCTTCGCAGGATCAAAATGCAGGATCATCATTATAGTGGTGCCATTGCCATACAAAGACACTATGTTGGAAAGCCGCTTTAATTGTGGTCACCCCTAGCCTACTTTAGTTGTGGCCTTTATGGGGGCTGCCTTACTTGCAGCCTTGACAGTGGGTGTTTGAGTGACACATAAATTAATGTTATAAAACTCAATGCTCATTCTCTTCTAGGAAACTATAGAAAAAATTGTCTGATTCCACTTTTAAGTAAGCCACTAATAGAGACTTGTATCTAGACAAAATCAATACAGACAAAAAAAAAAAGCAGGGCAGCTTGACACCTTTTTCATATGTGAACCTATATAGATTGCTTTGATATTATCATCTCTGAAGGCTACTCATGGAAGGGGAAATAGAAACGGCAGTAAATTTTTTGGAGGAAATACAGCGGTTTGTAATACAAGTGCAGCATCCAGATTCTTGGTTTTGGGTTGAAGCTTCAAGTGGGTTATATACAACGGAGAGCGCTAACAGAATACTTAATAGGGATGATATAATTCAAACTCAGGATGAAGTGTTCAAGGAACTATGGCAGCTAAAAATCCCTTGTAAAGCTTCATGCTTGGCATGGAGACTGTTGAGGGACAGATTACCTACCAAGGCTAATTTAAGAAGAAGGAATGTGGAAATCACAGATGTTACTTGCCCTTTCTGTAGAAATCATGCGGAAGATGCGTCTCACTTATTCTTCAGCTGCGATAGAATTATGCCATTGTGGTGGGAATCAAGGTCATGGGTAAACGTAGTTGGGGTTTCTTCTGCCGTCCCAAAAGAACACTTTCGTCAACACTCTTTCTGCCATATAAAAGGTTCCAGGTTACAGAGGTGGCAGATTTGGTGGGTTGCCTTGACTTGGTGTATTTGGTACCATAGGAATAGGATTATCTACCATAATGAAGATTTTAATGGGCAGAAGTTGATGGAGGACACTATATTTTTTTGTTGGTCGTGGCTCAAAAATATGGAGCTAGGTTTTGACATCCCTTTTCACCACTGGTCTAGTAATATGAGGGATAGTTTTTTGATGTTTCAGGGGAGGGTCTAATCTGTACAATTCTAATTTTTGGGGAGGTTTAGGACCTAGCAAAAATCAGAACTCTGGTGTCTTTTCTTCTTTACTTTAAGCCACCTTGGTTCTGTTTGGTTCTTGCTAGGATGTAATCTTAGCAGTACTACTTGTACTGCTGCGACTATATATATATATATATATATATATATATTTATCTTTGCTGATAAAAAAATAAAAAATAAACCTCATAATTGTGTGTGCATTCTAAATTCCCAACTTACAGATATAACCAGAGAAGTGTCTGATGGGATATGAAATCTAGCTCTTTCTTCCTCCATCACTACTGTTTGACAGCAAAACCACTTAACTTTCAAGCCTGACATAATTTTTGTGAAATGAAACTTTTCAAGTGGCAAGCGAATTCAAGAAAATTTAAGGCCATTTGTAGGAACAGTTAAAAAATATGATGGATGGATTTGATATGACTAACAAAATATGACATTCTATGCTAATAATTAACACTGAACTTGTCCACAGCCAAGAGGAGTATCACTTTCTGATTCTACTTTCTAGGAGAAAACGAGGAAAAATTATAAGAGAGAATTGATGGAGAGTGGTCTCTGGAAGCTGTTATGTGACTAATTCTGAACCTATAAACAGGATCTGGTAAGTATAGAAGCTGTTTCCAATAGTTAGAAATGCAATCTCTAACAGCCTAACTAACCTACTCTTGTGTAAAAGAAATACAAATAATAAAATTCAGGTTTAAGAAACACCATTTCTTTTTCCTGCCCACAATTCTGAGGGCAAGTGAGGGAAGACAGAATTCTCATATTGGCAATTTATATTCAGTTTATTCTTTCACAACTAAATTGGAATTTTTCTTCTGGTTTATGAAAGTAAGTTCTAAGAATAGGAATAGCTATGACGCAAACAGATAGTGATAGAGTAGGAAGCAGAAAGATTCCTCCCCCCTATACACGTCTCAAGCCAATCAAAGCTCACTCCAGTCTGCATCATTTTTATAGATGCCTCACCCCTATAGAACTGAGAACCACAACGAATTTTGCAGCCAAGGAGTTTTGACACCACAAAGTTATTGGATCAGCTATCTACAATAAAATTGTAAAATCTACGCAGATGCAAATATTTCTGCGTCGTATAGTTAAAAATAGACAAAATAGATTTCACTGATTGGGATTTGGTGAATGTTCAGTTAATCTTGATGTTAATATTGACATAATTTTTTTAAATATCTTCTGTATGTCATTTAGAAAGCTAAATCCAGTTACTTAGTATTAGTTATTATTTTATATACTCCATGTAAGATAATAGCCAATACATTGTTAAGTAAATGACATTGTATGAAAACTTTTGACTGTACTCTACTGATTGCCATTATCCTTACATATATTTACTTGTTTATGTTGTGATTTGCAGATTGTCAATCAACGTGAGGGTGCCACTAGTAACATTTTCAAGCAGAAAGAATTTAACCTTCAGTCGCTGGGTATTGGTGGCCTGAGTGCAGAATTTGCAGATATATTTCGAAGAGCTTTTGCCTCTCGTGTTTTCCCTCCCCATGTGACATCTAAGTAATACATTGGATATGGTGGTTCATTTAATTTGTTGTTTTTATAGTATATCATGTTCTTACTTGAAAGCCTTTGAGCTTTCAGATTAGGAATCAAGCATGTGAAGGGCATGCTTCTTTATGGGCCACCTGGAACTGGAAAGACACTTATGGCACGTCAAATTGGAAAAATTTTGAATGGGAAGGAACCAAAGGTTTGAACAAGTAAATCTATACGAAACTATTATGTATGCAATCAGCAATAGTTAATAGAGATAACATAATTGTAATTTCTTTCATTTAATTAATATCATTTAGTTGTCAAGGGGGTTTAGCTCAATTGGTTGAGCAAGGTGTGTGAGTTATTATAAACCCCTTGACACTGTCATCGATTCCGATGGATAATTTTTTTTTTAATATCATTTAGTCTCCTAATTATTGTTAGTAGTGGGCTAATGATTGGCCAGGAATATGCTTTTGTTTCACTGTTTGTTACTTTATAGATCTACTATCTTCTTTTTACTTAAATTTTATATCATGATTGTTTTCATGTGTTATCAAAGAAATCATTCATACGTTATTGATAATGAATCTGTGCTTGATTTGACAGTATTGAATTTGAATCTCATTGCTTGTAGTCCACTCTTCTCTATTTTTATGAATGTGATACTGGACTTGTGTGAGTTTTATTGGGGCGGGCGTAACTTTCTTACATACTATCAATTCTCATGCTGCATTTATGCCTTCTATACTTATTAGATCTTTTTGACATTTTTTAATTTTTGTCCTGTTTCAGATTCTTTAAATAATTGATATGCTTGAATAGCTTCCAATTTGATATATGGAAAGTGTGTACTTTCTGTAGGTTGGTAGTCGGTAATTATCGTTTGTGGTCTTTATTTTTTTTTTTCTATGACTTGTACTAGATTGTAAATGGTCCTGAAGTTTTGAGCAAATTTGTTGGTGAAACTGAAAAGAATGTGAGAGACCTTTTTGCTGATGCTGAACAGGATCAGAGGACCCGAGGTGATGGATATATACCCATTACATATTCATTAAGTCGAAATTTCATATAATTCACTTTTATTATTCACTGTTTTCCAGGGGATGAAAGTGATTTGCATGTTATAATCTTCGATGAAATTGATGCTATTTGCAAGGTATGAGGTTTTTCAACTTTAGAACAACATCGATCATCAATTGTGTTACTATTCTCAATTTGTTGATTACAGTTTATCAGCAATGATTGAGTTTGCCTTAACTGGTGGAATCTTTATATTTTAGCTGTAGCTTAAACTTTATTTATATGGTCACTGATCAATAATAGTTTTTAAGTTCATTTTGTTTTGATGTACTTAACTAGTGGAAAAATTTTGTACAGCTGGGCTTATATGAGGAAGCGCATAAGTATGATTAAAGGGAAACATGATGACATTTAAATCTGGGGGCTGCTTTTAGTTTTTGGAGTAATCATGAGCACTAAATAGTGATTGAATTGACTGGTTATATTTAATCACTCTATGTTCCTCTTCATGTATTGTGCAGTCAAGAGGTTCAACTCGAGATGGTACTGGAGTTCATGATAGCATTGTAAATCAGCTTCTTACCAAGGTTAGTAAAGGTGTAGAATATTATTTTTTTTTGATAAAAAAAGAGACAATGTTCCTACAGTAGTCATATCAGTAAACCTATAATGACTATTTGCTTGATTTGCAGATAGATGGTGTGGAGTCACTAAATAATGTTTTACTTATTGGAATGACTAACAGAAAGGACATGCTTGATGAAGCTCTCTTAAGGTCTCTATATGTTTTCCCCCTGTTCTAGATCTTTGAATATACTTTCCATGGAAAATATAAATGTTGACAGTCAACAATATATATTATAGTTGTCATCCAATCTACTGCCACTCTGGCTTGTTATAGAATTTGGAGAGTTTGAGGAAAATTCATTGGTTATTCAGTTTGCACATGTATGTATTTATATTATTAAATTATTAATTGGAAGAGGAATAATGTCCTAAATTAAAGCTAATCAGCATTAATAAACTTTGGGCCAGTATTACTAATATGGCTCTTGGTACGTGTGATTAATTCAAGTCCAACATTGGCTAGTGATAAGGAAAAGATAAAATATATAATTGGGGGACAACCCTCACCCTATGTCCTAGCTTTTGGGGTTGAGTTAGGACCAAACTCGCATTCTAAGATGGTATCAGAGCCTATCGTAGATCCATTAACGGGCCACCCACCATGTTATCTGCGCACCAAGCCCAAAAGTGTTGTTGGGCGTGAGATGATGTATTGGGAAAAACCCAAGTCCCACATTGATTAGAGATAAGACCAAGATAGAGTATATAATTGAGGTGCTTTGTGTCATTAATGGCCAAAACTAATACCTATTCACGTGCTCAATTCTATTGCTTAATCCTGACACTTATAATTGATTTGTGTAGTAGCTATCTGCATAAGTGGTGCTTATCTTTTAGTCATTTATCATCTACTTGTGCCATGTAGACCAGGGAGGTTGGAAGTCCAGGTTGAGATAAGCCTTCCTGATGAAAATGGTCGATTGCAAATTCTTCAAATTCATACGAACAAAATGAAAGAGAATTCTTTTTTAGCTGCTGATGTGAACCTTCAAGAGCTTGGTATGTGTTATGTGATGCCTAGTCTTGTCTTACATATGTATAAATTTACTTTTTTGATGAAATGAAATTATGAAAGTAATAAAAAGTAGCATATTATGCTTCTTATTTGCATTAGCAAAAATATTTCTTTATTAGTGGACATTATTCATGATCTATCATAAGCTCTTTTATTTGATAGTTTTATCTTATGAAATTTGAAGGGGGAGTCTGGCAAACTAATACTAGTTCACATCTGTTCTAGTTCCAAGCAGTTTATAAACTTGTGTAAATTTTACCTTTGAATTGGTTTTGAAATCACATAAGCATGGACAAACTGAACACAGCAGTAACACAGACCTTGACTTTGTATTTGTATATTGAGATTCAACATGCATTCTTGTCCTTTGTGAGGATACCATTCTTTGATCTGTAATTGGACAGTGGACAAATTATGGTCCTATTTGATAATTAGCCAACACACTTTTGGTTAATGGGTTCAGCTTGTAACTTGATAATATGATTAAGGGTTGAAGGCAGGCATAAGATACCAAGAAAGTTATTATTCATGATCAATTATTTTGATATCATGTCAATGTAGATGAAGCATAATCTGTAAAATACCGATGGCAAGATTATCTTTCATTTTAACAAAAATTGGAAAAATAAAATTATCTGAATCACATGGATTGAACTACGAAGAGGGATGTTTTACTATGGGTTTGCTTTTTCTTCCCTTCTGCAGCTGCTCGAACGAAAAACTACAGTGGTGCTGAACTTGAAGGTGTTGTGAAAAGTGCTGTCTCATATGCTTTAAATAGACAATTGAGTCTAGAGGATCTCACCAAGCCAGTGGAGGAAGAGAATATTAAGGTTACAATGGATGACTTTTTGAATGCACTCCATGAAGTTACTTCCGCATTTGGAGCTTCAACTGATGATCTTGAAAGATGCAGGTACTACTTTTAGTCACAAGGATTAAGAGTTATCGGATTGTTAGGAACTCAGAACTTAGAGAAGATAGAAAATGAAAGAGGTTCTTATTAACCAGCTTTAACAGTAGCTTTCACTAGTGTATTTACTCAGCTGTCACAACTAATCTAATTAATACTAATTACCTGAGAGATTGCAGTTGAATAACTGCATCTATTTACAATACTCTACCCCCCCAAAGAAAAAAAAAACTCAAAGGTGGGTGAGTCTTTGACAAAGGCTCAAGCACATTGCCTTGGTGGTAAAGGCAACAGCCCATTGATCCAGAGCAGGTACATATCGATAAACAAGGTGCTTGGCCAGGACTTTCTCTCGTACAAAAAACAGATCAATTTCCATGTGCTTTGTTCTTGCATGAAGAACAGGCAAGGGCAACATTATTATATCAAAAGGACTATGCAGCCTCTTACCCAACTAAAATAAAACGAAGCATCACAAATATGAAATATTATTGTATGCAACTTCTCATTATTTGAATGTGAAACACTAGGGTACGTTTAGAAAAGTTTATTTACAATGTATTTGGACTTATCAGTAAGCTCCCCAGGATAGCTTATGAAAACAACTTACAACTTATATGAAATCAATTTAACCCTATTTGTTCTTTGATTATAAAAACAACTTGTACATAAGTGTTTACATGATAAGTACTTATTAAGTGCTTAACTAAGCTATTTACCCAAATAGACCAGTGAATAGATGCTGGAAAGGTGTTGGCGAGTTTCTTGCAGATGGAGATTGTGGAGGTCCCTTGGATAGTTTATCAAAAATATTCTTGCAACTTCAATGTTTTATAATGTTTTACTTGTTTTCATAAGTAGTTATTTAGATTTATGATGGACGTAGCAAAATTGAAATCAAAGTCTATCTGGAAGTATTGTGGAAACCGGCAAATTTGCTGTGTTACTGTTAACATTTTTATGTTATTTGGTTTATAGACTCCATGGCATTGTGGAGTGTGGTGATCGACATAAGCACATTTATCAAAGAGCAATGCTACTTGTGGAGCAAGTTAAAGTGAGTAAAGGAAGCCCACTTGTCACTTGTCTCCTTGAAGGTTCCCGTGGCAGGTATTTCATGTATGGATTTTCATCTTAATTTGACCTTTATAATAGATTGTTTCTAACCTACTTTGTTGTCATAGTGGTAAAACTGCACTTTCAGCTACTGTTGGTATTGACAGTGACTTCCCATATGTCAAGATAGTAAGTACTCTTCTTATCATGTATATTACTCCAGTGATGTGCATTGCTTTTGACTTTATAATTATGGTCACATGTAATTCATCTTCTGAATTTGGTTAGGTTTCAGCTGAATCAATGATTGGTCTACATGAGAGCACCAAATGTGCACAGATTATTAAGGTTTGTCATAATTAATTTTGTTTAGCCTTTCTTTTGAATCTATTGAGTACTGAGTGTATATAGTTTCTGATGACTCTGTTACTGACCTTACTAGTGAGGTTTTACTGAGTCAAAAGTCAAGTGCATGCTTTAGACTTTCAATTATCTTCAAGTCCATTAACAATTACATTGATATAGTAGTCTTTTCTGTATCTCCCTAGCCAGCTGACTGTATCTTATAAATTCTAAGGTCTAATGGTTTCTGATAGGTTTTTGAGGATGCATACAAATCACCATTGAGTGTCATCATTCTTGATGACATTGAGAGGCAAGATTTGTGATTTTTATTTGATCATTCTTTCCGGTATTTCCTCCTTAATGAATAATATTAATTGTTTTTTTCCTTGTTCATTGATCCAGATTATTGGAGTATGTGCCCATTGGTCCTCGATTTTCAAACTTGATTTCTCAGACACTACTGGTTCTGCTCAAACGGCTTCCTCCAAAGGTTTGTGTCCATCCTTGTTCTTTCAGTTCCTTTCTGTAGCATATCTGTTATAAGTTCAAAAGCAGAGTTGACAGGAATAGATCTGGATTCAGTGGGTGGGTGAAGATATACTGCCTTGCTATTTTACTGTGCCAGTGGGCTAACCAAAATCTATCATTTGATTTCCAAAATGTCAAATGAAAATTTTGATAGTAATATTTTACACCTTAATGTAATATAAAGGCGGCTGATCTCCTTGTTGTCAAACTGCTCTCCTGCCTCCAGATTGAGTTCAAATTGTTTGTGTTAAGATGAGAATTAGGTTTTCAATCTTCAACACCTTGGGTATTTGGATGTTTTAATGTTTGTATTTTTTTCTGCAATTTATTTTAGCTGTATGCTTCTTATAACTGTTGAGAGTTCATCTCCACATGGTCAATGTCACCAATGAAAAGTTTGAAATGTTAGGTATAAATAGTTTGTGTTATTGATGCTACCTAAATCTTACTGTGACTAATGTGCATTTCTACTCATGTTGACAGGGGAAAAAACTCATGGTTATTGGCACTACAAGTGAACTAGATTTCTTGGAATCAATTGGATTTTGTGATACCTTCTCTATTACTTACCATATTCCTACCTTGAACACAAAGGATGCAAAGAAGGTAAACATATTTGATGTTTACATAGTGGTATTATCTGGCTCATGGGCTAATTGCATGCAATTGAGTATTAAGTTTTGTCTTATGAATGTTGCCTGTTATTTTTCATGCTTTTTGTTCTCTTGATAACGAATCAGTTGTTTCATCTGATGCTGAAATTTAAGTGATTGTATCACTTGTTAACGCAAATGTACAGTTTAATTTGTTTCTTGAGATTATATGCTAAATTGTGACTCTTGTAAACATCGCAGTTCAAAATAAATGTTAAGCTTCTCCTATTTTTTTTAAAATCACAGGTCCTAGAACAGTTGAATGTGTTTTCTGATGAAGATATTGATTCCGCTGCAGAGGCATTGAATGATGTACGTATAATTGCTCCTTTATGTGCTTCATTCTTTTAATTGTCATGTGTTAGTTTTGCCTGATTTGTAAAACAAGGGAACTCCAATAATTTTGTTTGGAAGGGAACCACCTTTTTTTGTTAATTTGTGCTTGTCCCGTTTACCAATTACAGATTACTTGTAGAATAGCTGTTGGTCTTTTGACTGATAATATTTCTCCAGTTGTGGATGAGTTTTTATTTATTTTACTTTTACTTTCATCCATCTCTTTCAAAATGAAGGTGCCCAATTTAGTAACAGTCAGGGAATTAAATTGTTTGGTTACTATTAATTTAATTTGCACAATATTTTCTATTGGAAAGCAGTGGTTTGCAAAGAACATTGATTGCATGATGTTATTGGTACTTATTCTGACTCTGTTATTTTGTGTTCAATTTTCATTCTCAGATGCCTATCAGGAAGCTATACATGTTGATTGAGATGGCAGCCCAAGGGGAGGAAGGTGGATCTGCAGAAGCCATCTTTTCTGGCAAAGAGAAGATTAATATCGCTCATTTCTATGATTGCCTCCAGGATGTTGTTAGATTATAAGTTGTCGTGTTAAGCGCTTTCTCAGTTAGAGTGCATATAATCCTTATTGAGTTGAAATCTCATTTTTTTTTTTTTTTTTACAACAATTCATTCCTACATTGCTTGTTACTGTTCAGTTGCAGAGGTTTTTTTTTTTTTTTTTTTATTTATTATTTATTTATTATTATTTTTTTCCAATATGTGTTGCTTGGTTGTGCCGATAGTAATTTTGAGAGGAGACGGGTTTCGTAGTATCTTGTTTTTATATTTAGGGTTATGACTTAGCTGGAACTGATGAGCTGCACTCAAACTGTAGTGACCTTTATTCGGGATTCATCATTATCCAAACATCTTATATTGAGGTATCTCGTACCCCTTTCTTTAAAGCTGGGATTTTTTTTCTTCTAAGTCTCTAAATTTATTCTTTTAATTTTCATAAAAAGATATCTACTCACTCTTTGTGCACACCTGTAAAATTTTATCTGAAAAATCTTATATCATCCCATGTTTAGAAATTCTCTTGTTCTTTGATTTGAGCTTATGTATTTTAAAATGGAAAATAATTTCGAATTATATTTACAATATGAATTTGTGTTGTATTTTAATAGATTTTGTTTAGACTTGTATTTGATGCAATTTTATGAAGAAAAAAAAGAACTTTAACAAATTTATATATTAAAAAAGTTTAGGAATTCACGGTGATATATAACTTATAAGCACTGTAATAGTCTTTTTTACAAGTAATAAAAATGTGTATTTAAATTACTTTTTATTGTAAAATTTATACTGAAATGTTATCATGGTGAGAATAATTAATCTTAACTCTGCCAAATAAGTCTGTCTTTAATTTTAAGAAAGATGGTAAAAATTATTTCTTTAGAGGTAGTATTAACAAGAGCAAAATTCTATTAAAATAAAACAATTAATCCAATCCAACCAATTTAGATAAATTGAATTAGACGGGATTTATATTCTAACTGCTTTAAAAGAATGGTATTGTAAGAAGGTATTGTAAGAAGCTGATTAGAAACGATTAGTAGATTTTTTTTTCCCCTGAAAACCAATCTAAATATTTAAAATATTTTGACATGAGTACCTAATTCAGGAATATATAATAACCAAGTTCACATTTACAGTAAAAGCTAATCGATGGTCGAATATATAATTTTTGTGTGTATTAAACACATCGAGATCCTGTACATAATTTGAGAAGTTTTTGATAAATTGAGATACTTTTATCTAGGAATATTAATTTTTCGACAATTCTGGGGAAAAATTTACTAATGGAGAATCCATATTAAAGATGTTCACATTTGAAGATAACAAGCAGTAGAATTATAGTTATTAATTCTTTTAAGCTTCAGATGTAAGCTAAGGCTTATAAGTAATAATAGACCCCATTATATCCCAGTCGTACAAAGCCAACTCCGTATTGGAAGAATAAAATTTAAAAATAAAACAACATTTACAATTGAAAATATTAAATAATTTAAAATGTAATTGAAATAATAACTTCAATCAAAATAATTTTATTAGGACAATTAATAATACAATTTTTAAATATAGAATAAAAAATATTGTTAACATTAATATAAATATAAAATATATGATATAATATTAAAACTACTACCGTAATAACATTATCAGAAAAATAGAACTAAATAAACAATGTCACTTAGATAAGGAAAAGTAGTATAGAAATATATATTAATATTCAATTCATATAAAATAAAAATTTCATAAACATAATTAACAAAGATAATGTTTTTAATATCAAGGTTTTCAATTCCATCTAATTCTGGAATATATAATAACCAAGTTCACATTTATTTAAATCTTAAAGTAAAATGCCTATCGATTCTCGGAACAAGCACATTCGAATATATAAATTGGAATTGTTTGTGACTTTTTGTGTACTACGCACATCCTTATATAGTTTGAACAGTACGTTGATAAATTGAGCAACTTTTTGTTCTTCTAGGAATATTAGTTTTCCGACAAGAATATTAAACCAATCGAGAATCCATATTAAAGAAGTTCACACACGAAGATAACAACAACTACTAGAAGTAGAGTATGGTTACTCTTTAAAGCTTCGGATGCAAGCTAATTAAGGGTTATAAATAATTACTCCGTATTGAAATAATAAAAATGAAAAATAAAATAATATTTACAATTGAAAATATTAAATAATTTAAAATGTAATTGAAATAATAATAATAATAATATCCTATCAAAATAATAATTCAATTATATTTTCAAATATAAAGTTAAAAATATTGTAAATATTATAAAATACTAAAATATGTTATGCTATTAAAACTACTACTATATCAAAAGTTGTTGACACACGCCTTAAGTAATTTCATTTATCATTTAATAATTCTATCTTAATTTCTAATATATTTTAGTTTATCACAAAGAGAATATTAAAAGAAAAAAAGAGTGTGAAAAGATAATATTGCTAACATTTTTCATATTCTTTTTAACTTAACATAAGATGAGATAAGGTGTAGGTTAAAGCTTATAAATAATAGGCGCCACCATAAGGTTCATCACACACTAAAATGGGAGAAGATCCGTGCCCATAAGCATAATTATATTATACAACGCGAACTTGGTGCGTGTATAAGCGTCTTACAATTGAAAACAACAACCTTAGTTATATATATACGCTTCTCCAAATCATCAACCATGGTGCTGCCGCTGATTCCGTTAGCACTTGCAGTAGTATTAGGAGGATCACAAGTTGCTGTAGGTACTGCAGCAATTGTTGGTCTTGCAAAGGATCATGGCAAGAAAAAAGACGAGTAAGTGTTATTTGTTCTCAATTTTGTTATCTGTATGTGTGCATGTGAATATGTGGTATGTGTATATATTCACGTTTCATATCATTATCTTGACTTTATTGTCTCTTGCCTATGTGAAAGCAGTGAAAATCAGAAGAAGTAACGGGGAGGAGCTGATATATACAGTTATACACATGCACATATATATATGATCTACGATTAAGGGACATAATATATATATATATATATATATATATATATATATATATATATATATATATATATAATCTAAATGAAACTCCCTCTTGCGTGTGTTAATGAATATGTAAGCATACATATACATATGTATAATCCAAATAAAACTCCCGCTTGCATGGGAATTTGAAGCCAATGTAGCAGTCATGCTGTGATATATACTGTGACTTAATAATAGTAAATTAATTTTCAGTAATCAATTGATATTTAATTTATCTGTTTTTTTATTACTTAATATTAATTGGTGTGAAATATCATTAACTTTTATTAGTGACTATTTTTTATTAGAAAACTTGCCTAAAATTATTTTAATAGAACTTCTTTTTTCAATCACATTTTTCTCATTCATAATAATATTCAAATATGAAACTTTGTTTAATAAATCTAAATCCAATTTCACATGAATTTAAATATTTTTTCTTTAAACTAATAAACACAAAAAACAAGACCATGCATCATTATTTTATTTTACATCACTTTATACAGGATCCGTTTAAACTGAGAACTCGTCTTCTCATGTAACATTTTGATCATAAGAAATCATAATCCTTAACTAAAAGTAACAGAAAAAAGTTTAAAATAATTAAAAAAAATGAAGACATAAAGTTTTCATGGTTGAAATTTTAACATATGAGAAAAATTTGAATGAAAAGTTCACATGAGAGGATCTTTTAGTTGAGATCACTTAATTTCATTTTTGGAAAATGTTTGATAAACACTTTATATGTTATCTAACACCTAAAGAAAAAAGGAAAAAAATATAAATATAATAATGTTTATGATGTGATAGAAAGAAAAAAAATAAAAAAAAATAATTAGTAGAATATTTAAAATTAAAAATAGCTTACTCTTCATTTTTACAATCTACATATATCAATATCAATAACATTTACATTTATTTCCAACAGAACTGGAACCGTGGAAGGTGCACCTTCTTTAGAATTGTTGATTATCCGTACGCGTGACGTTAATTATTATAATTCTTAGCACATACACCTTTTGTAACGAATATTCCCAAAATTTTGTAAAATTACATACACTTTTTCTACTTTTTTTAACCATTATAGTATCTTTCTTTGCTTGCGGGCGATGTTAGTATAATATATATTGACATGTTAGTGTAATATTTTGGATGATGTTAGTATAATATATAATAACATGTTAGTGTAATATTTTTAAACATTAAAGAGGGATATTGGCGTAACATATATAAGGAGACAGTGTTGCAATTTTTTCACAAATAAAAGGAGTGAATGTAGGACTTAATAAAAGAGTTGTGTTATGTGTAATTTGAATAAAAAAAAAACTCAAAAGTGCAAATTTAATTTGCTCTTATTACACCATACAAAATGAAAAATTTGAAAATTGACATAAAAAAGGATTTTTTTTTAATTATTTGTATTGGATTGAATTTATCTAAACGAAAAATTGCAACTTTCCGAAACGAGACGCTTTTCATCGAAGCAAAATTTTCTTCCAAGAAAAACATTGGGACACATAATTTGTCAATGTTGTGACAAAATAAAATATCATACTTCGTATGGATTATAGAACAGTCCGGTCCAAAATGTTGATTGAATATAGAAAAATTGGCAATAATATATTTTACGTAGTAATCATTCAACCCCTAATATATCACATGTGTATATATACATATACATTTTTCCATCCCTTGTACTTATCACACGTTTTTTTGACATATATTTGATTATTTGATTTATTTGTTGTTTTAGTACTCTTTTGTGTAGATCATGATTGAATTAGATAACTTTAAAGAAGTAGCTTTGCCAATTTAATTATCAATCCAATTTTAAACTATTATTAATTAAAAGGGATATTATTACTTATATTTCCTTACGTAAAAATTCAAAAGCAATATATATTTACTTTAGTATTCACTCTAAAAGAGAAGGTACCATATTATCTTTTTTAAAACTACAAAACATATAGACAATAAAAAATAGAAGCGGGGGAATAAAAATTATGGACTTAATAGTTAAAGTTTGTAACTTTTTATGAGTAAGTAAATTTTACTCATCAATCTGTAATTCTTAAAAAGTTTTATTTCTTCTTAAGAATAATATATTATTTTCACATCTAAAAATATATTTTATCTCTTCTAATATTTTTTTTCTACAAAATTGAACCATTTTCACGCGTTCAACGGATAGTTTCTAATTCGACGAAACTCGAATATAGCGAGAGAGAGAGAGAGAGAGAGAGAGAGAGAGAGAGAGAATAGAAACCAATATCAGCTTATTGATTTGAATTCGATAGATGCAGAGTTTCACTTGTGATCTTCCAGGCCCTTTATCACTCTAACATCTCTTTCTCCTCTCTCTCGGTTTTCAAATTTTTTATGCGTTTTTATTTCTTCTTCTTCTTCTTCTTTTAATTTCTTTTAATTTCAAACGCATTCTCTCGGTTTATAAGCCCTATAAAGATGACCCTGTTGCAGATTTTCCTTATTGAGTTATAGGTTTTTGGGATTTCTTTAAACGGCTATTTTTGGATTTTGGAATTTCTGTTGCAGATTTTTACCTATTGGGTTATACATTTTCTTGTTTATTCAAGAACGCCCAATCTTGTTGAAACAGTATTAGGGTTTATAAGCCCTAAAAAGATGACCCTGACCCTGAAAACGTAAAAGTGCGATTGCCACTATCTTGATGCATTCATATTCATCTGAAAAACTAGGGTATATGAACCCTATATTGTTGACCCTGTCCCTGGAAACGGAAAAGTTCGGTTGATGCTATGATACGAATTCTTTATTTATCATCTGCAAAATTGGGGTATATAAACCCATAAGAATGACCCTGACCCGTAATCGGAACATTGTGGTTGCCTCCATGAGATGAAATTCTATATTCATCTTATGCAGATTTTCAATATACAAGAATGACCCTGTCCCTGAAATCGGAAAAGTGTGGTTGCCTTTATGAGATGAAATTATATATTCATTATCTGCAAAATTTGGTATACAAGAATGACCCTGACCCTGAAATTGTAAAAGTTCGGTTGCTGCTATGATGTGAATTCGTTATTCATCATCTGCAAAATTGGGGTATATAAACCTATAAGAATAACCCTCACCCGTAATCGGAAAATTGTGGTTGGCTCCATGAGATGAAATTCTATAATCTTCTGCATATTTTCAATATACAAGAATGACCCTATCCCCTGAAATTTAATGTTGTTAAAACGTAGTGTTGGGGTGAGCAAAAACGTAAAAACATGAAACGTAAACGAAATGTAAGAGTTTACTACATACATAAAAATAAATAAATATCCAACATATATGTAACTAAAACATACCAATACATAAGTTTTCAGGAGCATTTTTAGGCAATCTCTTCCTCCTAGTACTACTACCAATAACACTTGATGAAACCATATGATTTCAAACTATATTTAATCAAAGTTCAAAGAAATAATCTCAGCCAAAAAACAATAGATAAAAAAAAATCAATAGCCCGAAAAAAAATCAATAGCTCAAAAAAAAAAATCACATGCTGAGTGAAGGCACAGTGAGTGAAAAAACGAAAAGAAATATATCAAAAGATGCAACGAGTAGTTGAAATTCACAAAAAAAAAAAAAAGATGAAGATGCAACGAAAAGAAAAAAGAAGAATAGATGAAGCAAAGCGAGTGAAGGCAGAGGCACCTACTTGATGATGAAGATGTAGCGGCAGCAGCGCCAAGAAAGTGCAGATCGAGCGCCACCAAGAAAGATGTAGCGGCAGCAACAGACGAAGTAGGAAGAAGGAAGAAGGAGAGAGAGCCCAGCAGTGCCACCAAGAAAGGAGAAGAAGCTGTCGGCGTCGAAAAAGAAAAGGAGAGCAAAGGGGGGTTTTAATTGTTAAAAAAAAAAAAACTGAGTCTCGGTAAACTCACAAGTCAATCTAGTTTACCAAGTTGACTCGTCATTTCAACCTGTTTGCTTCAAAAACTGTTTCAGAATACGTTTCAACATGATTTTGAAAGCAGAAATGTAGAATCGTCCGTTTTAACCATTTCAACCACTACATTTTAACAACAATGTTTTTGTGCTTTTCCTTCCTTCCCAATTATTTTATGAACTCTAACTCTTAACTCTGTTTGCTTCATTCCACTTTGGCCCTCATTGGAAAAGTAGTAGTATGGCTACTTAAATGCCATTTGCCCTTTAGGTTGTGTGAGAGTAAAGATTGATTCTTTTTATTGTTATTGTTGTTTTTCTTTCAAATCTATCTGATTTGTTGATTCCCCAATTTATGCTTGTCAAAATCCTGTGTTTTTGTGAATTTCTTTATGTTGGTTCCTTGTATTTATGCACCCAATTTTTTGGTGTTATTGATTATTTTATTTCATTAATCAGTTTTCAGAATTCAATTTTCACATTATAATTATTTTTCTGAATATATATTTGAACTTTTGAGTGTTCATCTTCATTTATTTTCTGGATCTGCTTATGTATGTATATGTGATTTTTGCATGGTAGTCAGTACTTATGGTTTCTGTTATGCTGTCTTAATCAATACATGTTTTCTGTTAAAAATAAAAACAAAAAGTCTTCGCCTATTGACATAACTCGTAAAACTTGCCAATTGTTGAGAACCAATAGGAACTTTCATTACCACGGGAAGTTGGCAAGAGAGTCTAGCTCAGCACAGTAGAATCTCAAATATAGAGATCAATGAAAATGAAATACATCTATTAAATCTTGGATTCTTCCTGATATATATATATATATATATATATATATATATATAATGTAAATAATGCACCTTAGCTAGTTTAATTTGAACGTCGATCTAAGAATAGTTTCATTGGTGGATAAGACCTAGGTGCTCTTTATCTGAGCATTTTTGTAGTTTCCCCCCCGATAAAAATATAATGTATAATATATATTAAACTTGTTATATTTTCATTGAAAAGTAATTCTAACAGTACATGTGAAACAATGTCAAAATCCTTGTCCTTTAATTTATATTTCTTCAGGTTCTTAGTGTTTATTAATTACGATAGAGGCTATATAACATTAATAAAAATCCCATCAAGATATATAATGTACTCTTCGTTTCTCATTTATATATAATTTCAATTTCATTCAACAAATTAAATATGGTTCATTAATTTTAGTCTTAAACTTTTGTTGAATATACTAGATTCATTTGTCAACTATTTGATGTTAACAATGCTGAATGTTGAACATGCAGTTATTGGCTGAATACTACTAGCAGAAGTAGACAGAACTAGATTAATTTTTAGTCCAACTACCATTTCTTCAAACAGCAGTATTCCCTTTTAAGTATCATCCCCAGCCAGCAAACTCTTGTTACTAAGTGAAAACTGAAAATACTAATTGGTTACTATATAAGAAATGAAAACTATTTTGGTTGATCACTTCACCATAAAAAAATTATCAATATTAAAATTTAGTGGCCAAATGAAACTTACAAAAGTTATTTACATTTATCTTTTAATCCTCACCATCCATTCAAATATAATATAATCTAATTATTTATTTATAATTCTCATGATAACAAGAGTTCTTACTCCATACTTTATTTTATATACACACAGAGAGCATGAAATAATGTATTAGTTTTTTTATTAATAAATATGAATTATTAATTTATTCTTTACAAGATATTAAATAGACAATTTTTTTCTTTTTTCTTTAATCATTTAACTCATCTTATATTTCTAAATATTTTCTCTGCTATTACTTTAATGTTTAAACAAAACATGAACTGCTTTTAGTTTTTTAATTTTTTTAGCTACATAATTATAAATGTTTGCTTTTTATTAAAAAAAATTGAAAACTGACTGTATAAATAAATTTTGAAATAAAGTAAATGATTTAACATGCATTGTCCTATGACACTGCGTTCTCTGAGGGAAATTATTCAAGGCAAAAATTTAAAAATAATATAATTTAATTATTTAATTAGCAAAATAGGGTAGTTTGGGGAAAAATTAGGAAAATGGGGCAGCCTAACACGCCCACTTGGGGCGTGTTTAAACACGCCCAAGTGAGGCGTGTTTAGGCCTGGTGGTGACACGTGGCAGGGCAAAAGGGGGTGCAGGGTTTTCGCGTCGTTTTCGTAAA
>PYAF01003075.1:570054-583889 GCA_007407185.1 Glycine tomentella
CAGGGCGTGTTTGACTACCCCAAATGCCTAATTTTTCCCCAAACAGCCCCCTTTTGCTAATTAAATAATTAAATAATATTATTTTTAAATTTTTGCCAATTATTCAATGTTTGCAAATTATAGGTTGACTAACCTAACCCCCAACCTCTAAAGCAGTCAATTGAGGCTGCCAGCTACTTTAATGGATTTCATCATCTCTTTGTTCCTAAAATCTCTATTAAAGTAAAAGATTCTTTACTTTGATAAGACAACGATGTTAGTAATCTTTTAGACTGTTAATATTAGGTCTTAACGACTCGGAATTGCTTCGATCGGCATGAGGAATTTTTTTGTGGTTTTTAATTGTAAAAAAATTAATTATAAGAATAAAAATATTTAAATATCTCATCACTTATATTATAATGATATGAGAATCTATATTAAAATTATTTCAAGTTTGAACATTTAACAACAGGAATTCGCCCATTAGTTTGAGAGTTTTTAATTGCTTAGCCTTGAATAGTCATAACTACTGATCATTTAATAACGCCGCCCGAGATTATCTGTGGCTTATATGCATGTGAGCTTAAAACCCTAGTTTTATAGTATGAGAAAAAACATGGAAGACTAGAACTTAGAAGAACCTTTTTCTTTTTGTGGTTGCCAGCAAATTGTAAAGTCGGAGAGGCCCAAATGATTACTTAAATCATGAATTTGAATAAGCATCTTTACCTCTGGCTAACTAATGCTCTTAAAATATTGATTAAAAACTAAAGAAAATAAAATTATATCTTGAAAATACTGATTAACATTCATTTTTGAATAATAATAACAATAATAATAAGAGTACACTTCAGCTGCCAGTCATAAAGTTTGTTAGGTTATTTTTTATATATAAAAAATAAAGCTTTGCTAGGTTCTTCCATGTGACGGCTTCAGGCTTTGCGGCCCTTATTGCGATTTTTCAAATCTATGAACTTTTAGTGGGCCCATATAACTTTAAACAAGAATAGATGGACCCATGTATTTCTTTATCTAAAACGAATACCTTTTCTTGAGAGGTCTCTAGTCAAATACAAAAGAATACAATTATATGTATGTTTAGGACAATTTTAACGATATTTTTAATTATACAATCGTGATTAGTTTTTTATAACTCCCATTATGTTACACAAATTATATATATATATATATAGTAGTACAATATTTTATCAATTTTAAATTAAATTATTGTTTTAAAATATATTTTATTATTAAATGGTTTTTTATAGACATGGCAGCGGAACCCGAACCCGTAGGTACCCGCTCGAATCCATTCCGATTTTAACAGGAAAAAATTGAGTTTTTCTGGTTTGGGTTCGGATTCAGGTTTTCTCCTGTAACCAAAAGCGGGGGCAGGTACAAGATTACTGATACCCGTCCCCGCCCTTGTCCCGTAATAAATAATATTAAAAAAATAAAAATAAAAAATATATTATTTTCTAATTTTTTTAATTGAATTGATTATTTTATTTTTTAATTTTTAAATTATGATCTCATATTTTAAATGTGAGTTTGTTATTATTATCTTTTTGTTATGTACTTAATTTGTTTTCGATTTTTCAATAAAAAAAAGTTATATTATTTTTTTAATCAAATAGTAGGGGCGGGGCGAGACGGGGATGAAAATGGGTTTTAAAACCCGACGGGGATCAGAGACGGGGCGGGGACGAGGAATGCAATACCTGTCCCCGTCCTGTCCCGTTGCCATGCCTAATTTTTTATATGAATTTGATTAAAAAATAAAATTATACTAGTTAATGAGATTTAGAGAGAATTCATAAAAAGAAATAACACATTACATAACAGGATAATTTTTAGAGTAAATTATAACGGATACTCCCAAAATTTTGCAAAATTACATACACTTTTTCTACTTTTTTAACCATTATAGTATCTTTCTCTGCGGGCGATGTTAGTATAATATATAATGACATGTTAGTGTAATATTTTTATACATTAGAGGGATATTGGTGTAACATACATAAAGAGGGAGTGTACGTTGCAATTTTTCCTCACTGTTTGGGTAAGCTTCTCTAAAAGTACTTCTAGAAGAAGAAAATAAGAGTAAAAAGATGAGATGAATTTCCCCATAAGTAAAAATAAACTCTCCATTAGCTAATTTGTAGAAGCTCACCAATGTAACTTTTCTAAAAGATGAGATGATATCTACAAATTAACTAATAAAAAACTTATTTTTACTTATGAAAAAGCTCATTTCATTTTTTTCTCCTTATTTTTTTCTTCTAGAAGTGTTTCTAGAAAAGCTAACATCCAAACATGCCCTTAATATAGGACTTAATAAAAGAGTCGTGTTATGTGTAATTTGAATAAAAGAATCTTAAAAGTGCAATTTGCTCTTATTTTTAAAATCAAGTCGAATCAGCCGATTACACCATACAACATGAAAATTTTGAAAATTGACATAAAAAAGGATTTTTGTTATTTATCATTTGTATTGGATTGAATTTATGTAAACGAAAAATTGCAGCCTCCCGAAACGAAACGCTGTTCATCGAAGCAAAATTTCCTTCCAAGAAAAACATTGGGACACGTAATTTGTCAAAGTTGTGACAAAATAAAATATCATACTACGTATGGATTATAAAACAATCCGGTCCAAAATGTTGGTTGAATATAGAAAAATTGCCAATAAGATATTTTACGTAGTAACCATTCTACCACTAATATACCACTTGTGTGTATATAAATATACATTTTTCCGTCCCTTGTACTTACCACACGTCTTTTTTGACATATATTTGATTATTTGATTTATTTGTTGTTTTAGTACTCTTTTTGTGTAGATCATGATTGAATTAGAAAACTTTAAAGAATTAGATTTACCAATTTAATTATCAATCCAATTTTAAAATATTATTAAAAAGGGATATTATTACTTATATTTCCTACCATAAAAATTCAAAAGCAATATATATTTACTTTAGTATTCACTCTAAAAGAGAACGTACCATATTATCTTTTTTAAAACTGCAGAACATATAGACAATAAAAAATAGAAGCTGGGGAATAAAAATTATAGATTCAATAATTAAAGTTTGTAACTTTTTATGAGTAAGTAAATTTTACTAATCAATCTGTAATTCTTGAAAGTTTTATTTCTTCTTAAAAATATATATTATTTTCATACCTAAAAATAGATTTTATCTCTTCTAATAAAAAAATTCTATGTACACAACCACCATATCGAACCATTTTCACTATGTTTAAGGACTCAACAACCTAATTACCAATTATATTAGACCTTATTGTTCACGACTCTTATAAGATCAATATACGTTGGAATATGCTGTGAGCCAGTGTGATAAACTTTCACTATCAATGTTGGAATACTTCGTGAGCCAGTATAGTTAGATTATAATCATCAAACTTTTGTCAACACGTCTTAGTTTAAGTGAGAAGGGTTTAAAACTTTTAAATCCGGTTTTATTCTAAAATTTATGTCCACAGGAAACAAAAAAAACTATCAAAAGCAGATTCTATTTAGCTCTTAGGTACCCGTGAAAAACAAATTGAGAATATTACATCAAACCTTTGTTTGAATAATATTTTTTTATTATTTGCCAATTAGTCAGCCCTTGTATATATATCTTCATTTTTCTCCCTCTTTTTCTTTGGGCTCAGCCCCTGTATTTCAATAAAAAAAAAATTATTTGACTAACATAAAATATTCATATCACTCTTCCAAATTAATGTGCAAAACGAAAAAAGAAAAAAAAAACATCTACAAAATTATTTTGACATAAGTAGCGATATCAAGTTAAAATTTTAAATACACAGTTGTTCAAATGAATTCTATTGCTTGGGATAATCATATTTAATTTGAGTAATATATTACTTTTAACAAAATATACTTATGATTTATAAAAAAAAAACAAAATATTAAGATGAGACAAGAACATCGATAGAATATATGTCTTCATTTTAATATTAATTATTTTCTCACGTGCGAGAAAAAGTAAAAGAAAGCAGGAGAAAAATAAATCGTTAAGAAGACAAAAGGAAATAGTCCACAGCTTCCACGCATGCACTAGTAGGTTCTTCTAGCTAACAACCAAGTGGTATGGTAGGTGATATATCTATATAAAGAGAAGTGTGTAGAATATGAAACTGTTTAGGCAACAGCTAGAAAGTAGTTTTAAATTATCAAGCATGGCTGATAATTATAATGTGTTAGAGCTCAACCTTGGTTTAGGCAGCAACAACAACAACAACAACAACAACAACAACAACGTTGGTGGTCATGCAAGGCAATCACCAAGGCAAAGGTGCCCTGCACCGTTTCTGTTGAAAACGTACGATTTGTTGGAAGAGTTAAGTGAGAATGAAGACGATAGCACCAAAATTGTGTCGTGGAATGCAGAAGGAACTGGCTTTGTTGTGTGGTACCCAGCTGAGTTCTCTGATCTCACCTTGCCCAGATATTTCAAGCACAACAACTTCTCTAGCTTCATTCGCCAATTGAATACATATGTAAGTAAATTATAGATGTTTAGATATAAGTTTCTTTAAAAGTATTTTTAAAGAAAAAAATGAAATAAACTTTTTCATAAGTTAAAATGAGTTTTTCATTAACTTA
Source organism: Glycine tomentella (assembly GCA_007407185.1). Classification (NCBI taxonomy): domain Eukaryota; kingdom Viridiplantae; phylum Streptophyta; class Magnoliopsida; order Fabales; family Fabaceae; genus Glycine; species Glycine tomentella. The sequence goes on from PYAF01003075.1 coordinate 574,673, forward strand.
TTTATAAATGTCATCTCATTTTTTAGAAAAATTAAATTAATAAATTTCTAAAAATTAATTAATGTAAAATTTATTTTTACTTTAAAAAAATTTATCTAATTTTTTTATTTTCTTTTTTTAAAAATACTTCTAAAAAAACTTACCTAAACATACTCATAGCTTAATTAGCTAGCTAGTAGCATGCATGCCTATTTAGAAAGTTAATTAGAAGAAAAAATGATTATTTCTTTAATTATAAGTTGAATTAAGACGCATTAATATTCTTGTTTACTACAATAATAATACGCGAGTTTATTGTCATATATATCTTTAATAAGAAAGTTCAGATCAAATGGACGTCCTTTCTGCATTTAATTGAAGTTAGTTATTTATCAACTTTCTTGAATTGCTTTTACTTAATTTATTTTACCATAAGGGAAACATTTATGAAGAAAAGATTAGTCATTGTTTTCTTTTTAAAAGATACCTATATATACATGCAATATATGTGGAGTTAAAGGCAAAATATATTAATATTTAGCAATTTTTTGAGTTTTTCTTTTCTTTTCTTTTTTTTGGTTGTTCTTTGGGTTTTCGGTTTTTTTTTTTTTTATCTCGAGGTTCCCCAATACATTCTTCAAAACTTGGAGAGCTAGCTAGAGGATCTTTATTTGCAAAAGAAGTATCATAATTGAACAAACAAATATGTTAATGTAATAATTGATATTGATTGATTGTTCAAAGGTCATATTTAGTGATGCTTATGAGTTTTTCTTCTGCTTTTTTTGTTTGCTCACTTGTTTTCCCCTCTAGCTTCCTCATTTTCTTCTATCAAAACTAGAGGAGTTCTATTTCTATATTGAAAAGGAAGTATCGTAGTTTTTTCTTTTTTATTACGAGGAAGTATCATAGTTAAGCAAAACAAATCAAACCACGTGCAAATAATGAAGGTCAAGTCAATGTGTACATATATATAAGATTATGGTCAAATCAGTATTTTTTTTTAAACTAAAAGTGAAAATAGTCGTACCCCACGTGCTGTACTACTTCACTTGGAGCACGCTTAAGTTGAAAATTATAAAAAATAAAAATAAAAATAAAAAACCTTGCTTATTGCGAACATTCTAACATGCTGTACATTTGGTTAAAGAATTTTCAAAAGCTTATCTTTGACAATTTTTTTTATAGAGCAGCCGTTTGGTATATATAATAACTTGGTGACGTTGAATAGTATTTTTATATATGTTTCAACGTGTGATGCTTCTACGTAATCTCGTACCAATTTACTTCAAACCATCATAATATAATTATTTACTGTATCTAAATTTAGGTTTATATAAACCCAGATAGCAATCTGTCTATAAGAAAACAATTGCAAAATCATACTGATTAGCTTCAACAATAAATTGTAATATTAGGAAATTTCACATGTTTATAATATATTGTAATATTTGTGAAGAGACAGGTCTCTGTGTAAAGTAAATTAGTCAATTACTAAACAAAAATACTAGGAAAAATGCAATATTTTCATATATGTATTAAAGTAAAATTACAAATCGGTTTATATATTTGTCACAAGGAAAATAAATGAAGTTGTTGATCTTTATATTTGTATTAGCTGGTTTGGTTTGGTGTTTGTTTCATCTTTTTCTGATTTTTCAAAATTACAAAACAGGGATTTAAGAAAATATCCTCCAAAAGATGGGAATTCAAGCACGAGAAATTTCAGAGGGGTTGCAGGCACATACTAGGTGAAATCACGAGGAAAAAGTGCGAGCCAAGTGTGTTTCCTGCATACCTAAAGTCTTCTTCTGAGGAAAATAATGCAACGAGTTCCATGGAAGAAAACAATGATCATCAATTACTTATGGAGGAGAACAAGAACCTAAAGAAGGAGAGATTAGAGCTGCAAATGCAAATAGATGAATGCAAAACACTTGAAATGAAGTTGTTGGAATGTCTCTCTCAATTTATGGACAGCCACCAAAATAAAATTAGGAGACTATGTTAATTGATAATTATTATTTGATGAAATTAAAATATATAGAGCCGTTTAAGTTTTCATTGACTATAAATAAGGCTAGTCTTAATTTAATGTTAACGCGCGCTTCAGTCATATATCCACCTAAATTCTTGGTGAGCTTAAAATGTGAAATTTATCTATTGAAAAACAAGCATGTAAATTTTTTATAGAAATTTGAAATTTCACCAATAGTGACAGATTAAGTTCCTTGTCATATTTATGTAGCAACCTACAATAACAAATACTCGCTTTATTATTATTAATATGGTATAAAGAAGGATGTTGTGGTATAAAAAGAAAAAAAAAATAATGTGTAATTAACAGATAAATGTACATTATAAGAAAGAAAAAGAAATTAAGCATAAATTTTAAATTTAGGATAAACATTTGAAGTCAAGGAATAAATGGCTAGCATGTTTTATTGATTGAGTAGTTGATGAGGGCAGTGAGGTTAATTCAAGTGTGCTCATTTTCAAAGTAATTAATAAAAAAACAAAAAAGTTGGTATGTTTATACTAAGCAGTCTAAAAATTGAAAATAAAAAACTTCCAATGACGATAATTTACTGTTATTACATAGAAGAAGAGCTGAAAGAAATATATGTGATTATTCTATAACCGACACTTTAAATTTAATACATTTTATTAAAATTTACATTTTCTTATAACTTGAATATTTTTATTATGAAATCCATATCCATTTCAATTTTTTAAAATAATAATTATTTATAGTTCAATTAACAAAGTTTTAAATTTAAAATAAATACTTTTTAGTTTGATTAAGTTTTCGATTAGATAATCATTAAATTTGATAATTAAGTTTTTAATACTTGATATCATGTCATGTTCGAATTCATATTTTATTAATTTGAAAAGATGTTAACGAACCATAAAGTTTAAAAGAGGAATTGATAAGGTTTTTAATTAACGCCTATAAACCACGAAAAAAAACACGTGAATTTTTTTTTTGACGAACTTGTGAATACTAAATATATATTATGAGAGCTGTTACGAAGTAAATGACAGGCCAATTAAAAAAGAAGTTCATCTATGGCCAAGTCAATCTACCTACTAAGCTAATACAGTCCTCTTTCTATTGTAATCATGTTTTTATCACCATAAGCATCTTCAGATAAAGAGAGTCTGATTCCATATTAATCATCCAACAATTCTTGTTGGACATTTCCGTTCACCACAAACCGGAACAAGAGCAAAGGCAAGTAATTGATGCTCCAATAATCAAAGAATGGGACAAGGCAAATTTTCCAGAAAATGGCAAGTATATACAATCCAAACAACCTAAACGAATGACAGCTTATTCAAAAACTTAATAAAAGAGTAAGACAAAGAAGTTGGAAAGTTACTTTAACGATAAATAATACCTTTATTACTCATATTAAAACATAAGGGAATCTCTTTTATAATAATTTTGTTTGGAATTTTTTTTTTCATATCCACAAGGATTAGTGAAACGTCTCAACATGTTGATAATTATATGTGGACGTCTCAACATGAATATATAATATACACTAGAATGCTAAAAAACTCTACATTGCAAACGTCATATATGATTAAGACTATTAAATAAATTATCCAATCTAACTCGTCTTTGATCCACTAAAAATTGAATTTGGTTGAAGATTGTAAATCTTAATCCAACCCAACAACTCAATCAGTGACGGATTGGGAGTTGAATTGGATCTATCAATTGTAAAATAACAAAATAAATAAAAATATTTAAAAATAACAACCCATGAGTTTTTTATAGATCAAGATAATTAATGAGTTATTTCACCAAACAATAAAATAAATCATTATTATATATGTCAATCACGTAACAAATACAAATAGACTATATAAAATTTTAATTTTAAAATTACAAGAAAATAAAAAATAAATCTCAACCTGATGAGGCAGTCGAATCCAACTGGTGATTAGGATTAATATTGAGAGGGTTTTCCCCATTTATTAAAAACAAAAATAGGCGTTGGGTTATGTGGGTAAGTGGATTTAATCATGCAATCCAACCCATTCAAGCAGTTCCACTCGTTTTAATATCTCTATATATGGCACACAAATTTTACAAAATTCGTGCAATTTCTCAGCAGAAAGAATAAAACTATACAATCTATTAGCAATAGTTTCATATATATGATCCACCAATGAAAAGAAAACATGCAAAAAAAATACCTGGCAACCACACTTGAGAAAGAATAAAACTATACCATGCATCCAGCATTAAAATAAATTTGAGCAATTGAAGCATAAAATATTACGCTGCAGCACCATTAATGGAACTAGTCCTTGACGCTGGGCATAGGGTAGCGACACAAGGGACAGGTGTGACTGGTTTGCAGCCACTTCACAATACATTGATGATGAAACACATGATCACATGGCATTGATGACAATGAAAACTTGACATTTTCATCACTCTCTTCAGCATAAAACTTTTCCATACAAATATTACACTTTTCAGTCTTCAAGGAAAGTGAATCTGTGAATGTTTCTAGAGAGTGGATGGCTTCATTGGAAGCTGGAATCAATGCAACATCTTGCTGCGTGGACTCTTCTATTACTTCATGGTCAATCTCCTGGTCTTCTTCTAGCTCATCCACTACAATTTCTAAATTCAAAGGGAACTCTTGGCGTAGTGAATTTGCATATTCAGGATCAGGATCAGAACGAAACTCCAAGAGTCGTTGAACCAGAGAAACGACAAGTTGTGATATCCTTTCAATGCTTTCGGGTATGAAGTAGTGAGAGCACAGTGGGTCGGATAAGAGAGATGTTAGAAAATCTTTATTTTTTTCTAAGAAGCTTTCAAAGTATATGGTCATTGATGACAATTCCATTATTTTTGATACTTCAGTAATATATCCACGCCAGAAAGAATTTACACGGTGTTTAACAGAAACAGTCAAATTGCATCTCACCATATCTCCGGGTTTGGGCTTCATCACCCGTTCTTCCGTTCCCACATGGCAGTAGTAGGAACCTATTCTTTGTTCTACAACGTCTGGCATGTTGAAAAGAATGATGAATAAGACCTAAAGTTTCAGGCTTGAGGTATTTATATTAATTGTATGGTTGTAACTGAATAATCTGAGGAGAAAACAAAATCTTCTTGTTTGCTAAATCAATCCATTAAAATGGAAAAAGAAATATTGAATATAAACTGAAAGATAGAGATATGATTTTTCTTAGCTATTATATACTATCAAAATCAATAATAATCCTTTTTTAAGAAATCTTATTTAAATATTTTATTTTATCAAATTTTTGTTATTATAGAAACAATTTTTATCCCTGATTTTTTTAAATTATAAAACTGATTATAAATAATTATTTTTATCTCTTGACTTTTTCACACTATAAAATATTTATGCAAAATTGCAAATATTACATCCTATCAAATTTTTAAGAAACATATGAAATTATGAATATTGTATTTCCTCATTTGTTCCTTAATTGACTAGTGAAAAATTGATTGTGGAGTATATTATTATCTGGTGACGAAATTTTTGTTTAGATGAATATTAATAAAATTAATAAATTTTGATTAAAATTATTTTAAAATGATATATTTATGTTTAGATATTTTATTATAAACTCAAGATATAAGTAAAATTTAGTACACAACTTTGGATCTAACCCATAACCTATTTAAAATTGTTTCAATCTCAAATTAATGTTGTATTTTTTTACATAAAATTAAACATATAAAAATAGTTTCAGATTCAAATTTTGTTGTGAATGGTTCCGGTGTCCTGTGAAGCCTTAGACCCAAAATAAAAATCAAATTTGATTACCCTACTATTTTCCAAAGTAGAAAGGGCCCTGTTACGTACAGAAAGGATTTGATTGCTGAGTGTTATCTTTGATGGGCAACTTAACTTCCCGGGCTCAAACATATTGATCCAATTAGGTTTTTAAGGCACCACCAAGCTGAGGTTTTCAATAGTTGTTAATATGCAATATACATAACAATCCGCATTATCAGTTTGGAATTCAAAGGTTTAAAATTTTCCACTCGACAGAAAACTTGCATTTCAACAGAAAAATACAACCTCCTAACACCAGGATCGTTGTTACAAGGCTACGATAAAATCAGTTGAATCGTTGACCCAATTAAACAACATATTAATCAATTGCCATTCTTCTTTTAAGAGTCTAATGGATAGAGATAAGATTTCTTGAATCGTATCTTTATCTTATATGAAGAATATCTGTAAGTGTTTGAAATTCAAACTATGTTTTGAAACTCCTTCTGTTACTATTTATGAAGAGATAAAATCAATTTAGCATTTGATTATTAAATTAAATGACATACCAATTAAGGATTTGATTCCTCTAAAGTAAATGTTGATAAAGTGCAAAAATCTTAACAATTCATATTAATAAATGGTTTAGATTGACACACTTAAATTATGTTGATAAAGTGCACCTCATTGTTTTTTTATCATCAAAATAAAATTTTATTAAATTAAAATAGAAAATAAAAGATAAATTTATTTTGGCTTTGCTTCACCTAATCATCTTCATTGTTACACAGAATAACCAAAACCGTACCTCAATACAATTGTTACAAAATTGTTCTTCTCAATCTGCAGCTTTTAAAACTTCTTACTAATCTTTATATGAAGCGAAAATGCACTACTTCAAGAAATTAACCATGTGTGCAGCGTATATAAACTGAGTATTCTAGAAATTGGAGGGACATCAAATTATTGAAGTCAATTAAGCTTCGGGCCTCTTCACTTTTCAACCTATTATTGTTCTCAAAATTGACTAATGAACGTTTAAGGGTCTATTTAAAGAGAGTTCTTTCCACCTTAACCAAGAAGGTAAAACGCAAGTTTTTTCACTGTGCAATCGAGATGATAGATCGATCTGAGAAGGACTGATTAAAAACAAGTTGACCGAAGCTATACAAAATCAACCTTCGTCAACTGGCATATGGGAGAATATTTATCAAAAAACTGAAGATTAATCTTCAATTCTTTAAACTACAAAGTGATCGCATTTTCAAAATCTAATGTTTCTAAATGATGTTAAATGATCCAATTAAGCAAGAAACTCGTTGTCATTCTTGTATTATAAGAAAATTTTAGAGGAAACTAAACAATAGTGTATTTCATTCCAAAATCAAAGAAAAGTTATGCAATCATCAACCACTCAATATAAAAATTACAGACACAAGAGATGAAATTAGTCCTTTACGGTGGGCATAGGGTAGCGACACAAGGGACATGTGTGACTAGTTGTCAGCCACTTGACAATACATTGATGATGAAAGACATGACCGCATGGCATTGACGACAACAACAACTTGACATTATCTTCATTCTCTTCCGCATGATTAAAGTTTTCCAAACAAATATTACACTCTTCGTCAATCTTCATGAGCAAGAGTGAGTAATTGTCTGTGAATGTTTCCAGAGACTGAATGGCTTCGTTGGAGGCCCGAGTCATCATCATTGAGACATCTTGGTGCATGGACTCTTCTATTATTCTTGCATTCTCCACCTCTCCAATATCCTCTTCATCATCTTCCACCACATCAAGGAAAATTTCCAAAGCCAAAGCGAACTCTTTGCATTCCAAATCTGCAAATTCAGGTTCAGAAGGGAACTCCATGAGTTGTTGGACCTGAGAAACAATAATTTGTGATACTTGATCAAGGCTTTCTGGGATGAAGTAGCAAGAGCATCGTGGGTCGGATAAGAAACTTGATATGAAATCTTGATTATTTTCAAAGAAGCTTTCACAGCTTATGGGTATTGAGGTTTCCAATAGGGTTGATGGCGCTCCAATAACATCTCCTTGCCAAAAATTATTTGTACGTCGTTTAATAACACTCACATTGAATCTCAGTATATCTCTGGGTTTGAGCTTCATCACCAGTCCTTCCGTTTCCACATAATAGTAATAGGAACCTATTCTTCCTTCTATATTTGCCATGGTGAAGAAGAACAAGTTAAGTTTTTTAATTAGGTTTTAGAAATCTTAATGGTTTGTGCTGTGTGTATTTATAATATTACAAGAAGCTAAATCTGAGGAGAAAAAGATAATTCCTCTTATCTTCTAATAAATCCATAAACACGGAAATAGGATTAATGAATATACACTGAAAGATAGAGATAGGATTTCTACAATCATATCTATATCTTATATGAAGATTGAAGAGTATAATCTATCAAGTGTTTATATAAATTATATTGTTAAAAGATAAAAATATTTACTTTAGAATATTATCTCTAAAAACGCGTGCGTGTGATCTTTTTTCTTCTATTATCTTGTGGAGCGTCTTGATTGTTTAACACTGGAGTTCATGATACACGCGTGCTTGATTAATTGTTTGGGAAAACTAAAGTTTAAGTAAGTAGTATCTAAGAAAAAATCTCTCCGTCATTTAATATCCAAAAATAAAGATTATTATCCTTTTTTTCACCAGAAAATATTATTATCCTGTTAATTCTAATCATTAGTTTTTAATTCAAATGTTGCTGTAAAATAAACTTTTAATTCAAACATCTATATTTTATCTATTCTCTTAAACAAAATCTATCCAATCCATCCTTTGAGTCTTCCTTAAAAAAATAACTAACTAGAAATCCGATGCTCCCATAATTTTTATTTTAAACTTTAAAGATTATGTTAATCTACTCCTATCTATTCTTAAGAAGTTACAAATTTGAGAGCATATAAATTTTTTTTATAAATTTGAGTCTTCCTTTTTTTATTGAAAATATTTTAAAAAATCATTCTTATTCTCGTTATAGATATGTCTTCATCAACATTTACTATTTATTTTTTATTTATAATTATAATTCTTTATTTCAAATACTATTTGTTGATTCTATATATATAAATTTAATTTCATTTAATTTAAATCTTAAATCTTAATACACTATATGAATTTGAAGACATTTTTTACTTTAGGTTGTGTTTGTTATTAAATACGATATATGTTAACACATGACAAAAAGAATAACACAGCACAAATACTTAAGTTAATAGATAATTTTTTATCACAAGTATTGTTTAATTAACAATGGACAACCTAAATATAATAATATAAAATTTACTAAAATATCATTTTTAATATTAATTATCTTAATATAATTTACATTATTATTATATTTTATTAGTATTCAAAATGCATATAGTGTATTAAGATTTAAGATTTAAATTAAATGAAATTAAATTTATA